>JALPQI010012328.1:0-35109 GCA_025490895.1 Thaumatotibia leucotreta
TATATCTGAACCTCACGGGAGTTTCATATTAGTTTGTAACCGAAACATGTTTTTTTGCCGAAACCGAAACCGAAGGTTCGGCTTGGCTCCAATCTCGGCCGAAACCGAAACTTCTATAGACATGTACATGTTACAGTCGTTGAATAAAATGTTATTGAACCTTATCCTTTATTACTAGACATTTTTGAATAATTGTAACACCTCATTTTGCGTCGGGAATTAAATACAGGCCCCTAATAGGTTACAAGTTGTATAGGTGCCTACATTTTTAATCGTCAGTTCAAAAACTGCTTAATACCTATTTATTTTACTACTAATTTTTATTTAAGACGTTTCTACTTCCTTCCTACGAAATTCCTTCTGTAATTTGACGCACCGTCCTGTCTACATAGTACCCCACCTACGTTTATCCGATGCCCTGCGGCCGGCCGCGCATGTATGACGTCAGCGCCGCTCCGATTTATTTTAACAATAACCATTTCGAAAATTGTAAGAAATGCTTAGAGTATACATAGGGGATTTTTTTGGTATTGTGCCACAACTAATTATTAACAAGAGGTACATTAAAAAAAATTAATGTAGAATTAATGCGCCTGCACGTAAATCAGTTAAAACTGTAAAAAAAATAGTTAGCATTGAGTCACTGACGTAATTTTTTCTTTGGATGAGTATAATAATTGTTGGGTCATTATAGTAAAAAATCACCATTTGTTTAATTTCTGTTTGATTGTTATGAATTTTAAAAATAATTTTATTTTTTCTGACTATATCTACGATTATTCAGTGGTGACTTTTTAAAATATTGTCTTAAATATTCAGTTAGGCCCCTCGGATAATAAATCCCTACTGTAGGATTTATTGTTTCTTTTTATTAAACTATTAAATCTTAATATTGATTTTATGAAAAAACCTCCACACATTTATCAGGGATAATTAGATTCATATATTCACAAAACGATGTTTTATCATATTCCTGAAATAAATATACTGTAGGATTTAATGTAATTTTCTCGAACAAGTTAAAGTTTAGCTCCCGGACTATTTATACGCATAGTTAATAGGAGAGGCCTACGTCCAGCAGTGGACTATCATAGGCTGGTGATGTGATGTGATGTGTGTTTACCTTTAAGTAATGTTACACTACTCCTAAATTTAACTAGCATAGAATCGCTTACATGTATTGGTCTAATATATTGTTGGTGAACCTTAATAGATAAATAATAAAAATTAAGTGTAGGTAAGTTACATACGTGTACATCTGTACATACGTCACTCATATACCTACAAACATGCAGATTTCAAATATTGTTTTAAAATATTTTTTAGTGTAAGTAAAATCTATTTTTAAATCATTGGAATTTCCCTAAATTCATAAATAAACCCAAAAAAACTTTAAAATTGTCGTTAGGTCGGGTCGGTTTATATAGACAAAAATGTAGACCGTTTAAAGGTGCATTTAAACCAAAAGAGCATTCGCTGTTCTAGCGAGAAATCAACCAATCACGTTTTGTGTACCGATCGAATTTCTTAGAGTGGGAGGTTAGAACAGCGAATGCTCTTTTAGTTTGAACGCACCTTAAGAAAACCACCTAAAATGTATGGTAAAACACACATGTTACAAACCCGGTTTCTGGAACTTATTGATACTATCCACTAATAAATGGGGATATTAGGACCTTAAGGCTGCGTTGGCTAAACCCAAGTAATCTTAAAATCATTTTATTTTAGAACCTTGTTTACTTATCTACTATGTAAAGGTGCATGCAGACCAAGAGAGTTACACGAAACGTGATTGGTTGATTTCGTAGAGTGGGGATAGAACAGCGAATGCTCTTTTGGCGAGGGGCCGCACATAGTGTGCCACTAAGAGGGATAGACATAGTCACTTACTACTAAGACGAAAGTGCCACACAGGCACTTAGTGACGTATTCAACGCATTTGTCTGGCACTTACATTTAGCATCTAATGCACACACACACAAAAAATAGTGGCACAGTGATAAGGACGGACGATTATCGTTCCTTTTCACTTCCACTAGTAAAAAGTTTCATAAGACCATCCCTTTCGTTCTTGCTATTATTATAACGTTGTCAAATCCATATTAATCCTACATTCATGTCTTTTGGTCTGCTTGCATCAGCCTATGATAGTCCACTGCAGGACGTAGGCCTCTCCTATTAACTATGCTATACGCATTACTTAGGAGGTAAATGCCCATAATCGCCACGCTGGGCAAGCGGATTGGCGATCGCAGTAATGTGTCTACTATGATGACGCTGCTACCCATCATCAATCTTTTATCAAATAATAGTCAGTGACATTTCAATCCCTTAGTCGACTCTTACGACACCCGCAGGAGGAGTTGGGGTGGTGATAAATGTATTCTTACTGCCGGCCACAATCTGCATGCACCTATAGGCAATTTTCAAAATAGCAACAACGGAATCGGAAGTCGTTAATCAGTTGTGTGAAGACCACCCTGCGTCCGTCCAGTAACGCTTCATGTGCCGGCGCCGGCGCCGGCGCAATGATCCATACATCGTAACCAATCGACGGCAGTGTGGGGCGCTTTGTTACAGCCCGTGCGCTTGCGCAGTTGTGCGTGTGGCTTGGGGTGTGGGGTGTGGGTAGGGCTGCCAACTGTCCCGCTATATGCAGGACGTCCCGTTTCTGAGGCCCTAAAGTATGCGTCCCGCAAAGGGTTCACGCGGGACGCCAGTTGTCCCGCTTTTCACGGAATACTAAACTGAAAATACTAAAATAGTAATATGAATACGTAAATGAAAGCAATTTAAGATTTTGTCATGTTAATTTGAATATACCGCGACGTCCGCACCGGGTGCGTATCATAATGAATACGCACTTTTAGTATAATTACAGTTTACAAACGTTCATAACGTATACTAAAGTTAGGTATAATGTATTAAACATCTATTTCCAAATAGTATAATACAAAAATAATATAACGTTAATAATATATACCGTTGTTTAGTCTAACGTACATATTAACGAATTCCGTTTCATATATCAATATAAAAGTATAAAAGTTAAAATATATACTAACATCTGATATAACGATATAAATATAACTGCCAGAAAAGTATGTTAGGTTAAGTTCTACAAAAACGTATACATTATATTACTTACCCTTTTCAATCCGTTCTAGCCTCGAAACCTAACCAATCCAAGTAATAATTCAGGGTAAAACCGACTTGGATTGGTTAGGTTTCGAGCGTAGTTTCCCGGATAAATAAAAGACCCTCTTACTTTGCATTAATTGTTTACGCATCCTCATCCTTGCGAAACCAAAAAAAGGGGGGACGGGGGGGGAAAGCCCCCCACAAGGGGGGCTCGGGGGGCGGAGCCCCCCTCATTAAAAAATAATAAATTTGTACCTCTCCTACTCTAACCTGGATAGGTTCGTTAGGTACCTTTTATCCCTTAGAGCAGAAATAGAAGCCCCGCGCAGCGGGGCTTCGTCGACCGGTTCCCGGGTCAAAATCGCTTCCTATACGGATATGGCTTAATATACGTATAAATAGTAAATCAATTCAAATTAAATATAATGATAATTCTATAGTTTAATTATTAAAAAATCGTAGGCGCTTATATTTTGTGTAAGATAGTTGTTTTGTATATTAGATTATTTCAATGTTATACTAATTAATCGTTATCGTAAACGATATTATATGTTACGTTCATTATACATTTTACAATTATTCATTTAATAAATATACCTTTTATACGTTATATTTATTACACGTTAGGCATTATACATTTATACAAACTGAATTATACGTTATGATTTATATAGCTTAAGTTCGTATACGTTATATTACTTACCCGTCCGCACCGATAGTCCGCGAGTACAGTGCACTGAACATGTATAACTGCCAAAATATGAATAATTGCGTTGGGTGCATTAGGTGCATCTAAATTGAAACTATCTGAAATTATGCATTTTTGTTTAATGTTAATGTCATTCCCGTCCCGCATTTTATAGCCAAGTCCCGCAATTTATTCGCGAATGTCCCGCATATCTGTGATTTTTGGTTGGCAGCCCTAGGTGTGGGTGACTGGGTGTTGCACACCTGGCTCTTGTGAGCTGACTTCTGACAATTCAGAAATAAATCTTCTTGATTTGCCAATTTTGCCATATCTGTTAAGATATCCGTTAGGATGTCAGGGTGCTTAGACAAGTTGCCAATCGCTAACGCTTAGTCGTCAATCATAAGCGAAAGGCAGCTAACTGTCTTTGTCGCACTAATATAAAGGAGTAACAGAGAGGGAAAACTAAGATACGCTTCTAAGCGCTAGCGATTGGCAACTTGGCTAAGCATCCAGCTACCACATTTGCCATTTACTAGGACATTTTTCCTACTCCTGAAAGTTCTGGACATTCTGCTAGCGAGGCTGGCTTTATTTATGTTAGTCCACTTCATAATGTTGTCCAGCCAGGTAATTCTCCTTCTTCTCCTGTTGCCATCTACGAGAGGGATACATAATATAGAGATGAATAGGTTGGTTTATTGAGAGATCTAGCTATTACATAGTCTCGTAGAATACTTGTTGCAGATTCGACACGTCACAAGACGTTGTTCTGGGAAAAGTTGACGAAATCGTGTACGACAGCAACCGCTAGTACTTATACCACATTGTTTAAATAATTAAGCTAATAATATTATGTAGTAGTGTGTAGTAGATGCGCCGACACAGCCCCAATACTGTACCGTACACTAGGAATGTTGTTTTATTACATACAAATCCGTTTCCTGTGAGTGCTTACTTATAAATTATAAATATTAGATGTCATATACCAAAGAAAAACGACCAAGATCACCTAATGTCCGAGGTGGGAATCGAACCCACGTACTCAGCTTTCGCGGCTGATGCCTGTACCCCTCGGCCACTCGGTCTTAGCAACCACTGGTCAAATTTCTCGGGTATGTGCAAAAGGCTAGGCGCCTTTGACCATTCTCTAAGGGCAAGCAATACATGCCTGCACCACCTATTAGAATACTTTACAGTTTTCTAGAATAGCTAGAGAGAGCTGGTGCTGCCATCTATTGACCGTATTCCGTATTAACTAAATATTTTGATTTATACTTTTTATTTTTCCCCAGTAGTCACACTACTTAATACTATACAGGGTGTTTGGTTAGCGGTGTCGGAGCTTTTAAGGGCTTAAACTACAATCAATTTTATCGATAAATTACCATACAATTTTTTTTTTGTGCGAACGATAATTATTTGGCGGCCATTTTAAAATTTCAAACAGACGAATACGGGCGCACGTGATATTTCTGGAATTATACGTTTGTTAACGGTCCTATCCCTGCAGAAAAAATCTCGTTAGAGAGCTCATTAGATAAGCAAACTAATTAAGCAAATCATTTGACTCAACTATTTGAACAATAAGGCAAAAAAAAATTTTTTTAATTAAAAATTGTAAAAAATTCACCTTAATTTTTCAATTAATTTAATTTTGCATGAAAACTAGGTCGTTAAGATAGGTTTTAGGTGTTGTTATTTATTAGTACAATATGTTAGCTAAAAAATAACACCATAATTACAGTTATACCTTAAGTACTTTAGGAATTACAAGTGCTCAAACATACACCAAAAGAGCTGCATTTAGCGTTCCCGATGCAATATCCATAAACAAATGAATGTCAGCAGTGTACTGACTAGTGAAGTGGCCGCCTTCCATACATCCAGTGCATGTTTGAGCACTTGTAATTCCTAAAGTACTTAAGGTATAACTGTAATTATGGTGTTGTGTTTTAGCTAACATCCTGCACTAACAAATAACAAAACCAAAAACATATCTTAACGACCTAGTTTTCATGCAAAATTAAATGAATTGAAAAATTAAGGTGAATTTTTTACAATTTTTAATTAAAAAAATTTTTTTTTGCCTTATTGTTCAAATAGTTGAGTCAAATGATTTGCTTAATTAGTTTGCTTATCTAATGAGCTCTCTAACGAGATTTTTTCTGCAGGGATAGGACCGTTAACAAACGTATAATTCCAGAAATATCACGTGCGCCCGTATTCGTCTGTTTGAAATTTTAAAATGGCCGCCAAATAATTATCGTTCGCACAAAAAAAAAATTGTATGGTAATTTATCGATAAAATTGATTGTAGTTTAAGCCCTTAAAAGCTCCAACACCGCTAACCAAACACCCTGTATAAATTATAAATATTAGATGTCATAATATACTAAAGAAAAACGACCAAGATCACCTAATGCTTATACTTATGTTTTAGTGAGAAAATTTAAGGAAGTTTGTGTATTCTTGTATATTTATGTCTCAAAATGTGAAATACTGCTGTGTCACTTACTTCCGTTATTTCTCCAATAAAGAAAATAAAATAAATAAAATAAAATATTTGCAATCATAATGTCTGGGCAATGAAGTCAGTAAGAAGTGTCGAAAGTTAGCTCTTAACATGATGATTATTGGGTTGTCTACGATATACGTCATATACGTACGATATTCTGTGTCCTGCATGGTATATACATACCTATATCTAATGTCGGTCCACCAATCTCATTGATTTTCATCAGCGTGGGAAGTCCAGAATCCATGTCTAAGCCAGCCTCCACACAACGTTTTTCACGCCTACATTTGCTGATCAGTGTATTCCGCGAGAACATACAAAGGGGATATCCCCCAGGGATAAGGGACAGGGGATTTCGTAGGTCGAGTTACCCTAGCGATTAACTCGCGTTTATTTTTAAATATATTCCTTAATGTGTTTTTATTGTGGAATATAGTCTGCCATAAAAAAATGTGTGTATATTAATGAGATATGGTGTAAGTGTATAGGTACTATCTATATTGTAAAATTGTATTTACGGTACTTACCAGTATGCTTTTTCTGTCTTATCTATAATATGATAACTGGACCAACTCACTCCATCGTAGGCCGCGTCTCTGTAGGCTTATGATGGTACCGTGTTTAATCGTTTGTCGTTGTTGCCGTCAGGTTCTAACAAGTATGCAAGTGCGAAAGTGATGTATAGCACGATAAATAGATAAAACAGGACCATCATAAGCCACCTGCCCTCGGCTACTCTGTGGCCACGAGTAAGCCCATTTAAAATGAAAATAAACAAATAAAAACTACTTACCTACTTTCGATTCATTTCATACCATCTTGTGTATGACTCAGGCTTTCATGCATAAAGCCAATTTAAAAGTAATCTTCGCAACCGTAACACATTTCACGAATCGTCAAAGTACTTAGATACAATTTACTACATACATCGTAACACTGTCACATTAGGCGTTTAGTTTAACCCATTAGATACACTTCTACATTCTTACATTTATCGACCATAAGTTTAACAAGTTGTGGGGCACGTTTTTTTCCCGGTCATAAAGTCCATTAGGTCCAAACTTCTCGAGTGAGCGTTTTAATAGTAAAAACATCCCACTTAGTTGCTTACCATAAGTACGAAATTGACTTGTACCTAATATACGAATTAAATGTCTAAGCGCGCTTATGGCTAGCCCGCTCACAATCAATCCTTACTTATTAACTTTAATCAAGTTAACTAGAAATCTACATACATTTTATAACATTTCTATAATAGGTAAGGTTCAGGGACTTAAGGCAGTAGCCTAATATTTTCTTCGGTTGCCTACTGCGAGGTTACTCATGGAATAAAACTATATAAACGGATTATATCGCATATATTAATTAAATTTAACTACTTCTCGAAGTGTTCGAAACGTCGGCATGTAGTTACATTTAATTAATATGTACCTACGCAAATTAAAAACCTTTACATTTTACTACATCCAACTAGGTATCGATATCAGTATTCGAATTAACATAACATTACATTGTCAATGACGTTGAAATTGGACACAATCTTGAACCCCTCGGGATAAGTACGGAATCCAGTAATATTGTCATTGTTACCAAACACAGCTACGGGAAACCCACTCACCGCAATAAATCCGTTAGGCAGGTGCCAATTGTACGCACACATACCCTAATAACCGGCGTTTACCCTACAGGCGACCCAACAAAAAATGTCAAGAGCAGGTATATATATTTGGGATATTTAAAGCCAAACGATCGTTCCGCGAACGCTTCAAACACATGTTTCTGACAGAACACAGCTGTTCTAACTTTAGTACCACGTCGCAGTAACTTGTAACGGAAGCTGTGTAAAATGTGGTCGTAAACAGCTGCGACAAGGTTCTAAAGCTCAGGTATGTTTCGAATTCTTGGAAGATCAGCTGATCCCCCGGTACAGTCGGTACGATTTATGGATACTTCCGTACGGGCCTGAAGCCACGCTATCAGGGTTGCCATACGACAGGATATTTCCTTACATATCAAGAGAATGACGTTTTAGAATTATAACATTATTAACGTGACTCAAACATATTTAAATATTTAGCGAAACGGGTTACTCACGTAATTTAAGTCGATAATTGCTCGACATGTTTCGATCCATTTAGTTTAGTTAGAGGATCCTCATCATGGAGTACCCGCGACCAAAGTCCGACCAAAGATCGAAACATGTAGACCAATCGTAAACGAAAGGCAGCTAACTGTCTTTGTCGCACTAATCTGAAAGAGTGACAGAGAGGGGGAAAACTACGATACGCTACTAAGTGTTAGCGATTGGCAACTTGGCTAAGCATCCTGGTACTCGTACCTTCGACAGCGCTGCGTCGAAAAAGAGTGTAAACGACATGAATATCTCCTTAAAATAAGCTATTTTACTAATTGAGAACACTATGCCATATCGCGTCTAGGGTTGTCATAATTATCATTATCAGTAGTATCACATCATAGTCCACTGCTGGACGTAGGCCTCTCCTATTAACTATGCGTATAGACGCATTAGGAAGTAAATGCCCATAATCACCACGCTTGGCAAGCGGATTGGCGATCGCAGTAATGTGTCCACTATGATGACGCTGCTGCTCATCATTAAAAATGAGTTTCTTACTGGTTCTTCTCAGGAACGGCGCCGTAGGGTTTGAACCAGTAGTAGATTTTTTTTCTCTCTCTTGATAATGTCAGACGATTCGAAAGTGCTTATTAATAAGCTTACTTGAATAAAGAATAGTTTGACTTTGACTTTGACTTGAATCTTTTATCAAATAATGGTCAATGACACTTCAATCCCTTAGTCGACTCTTACTATAACCGCAGGAGGAGTTCGGATAGTGACAAATATATTCTTACTGAAGTCACCACACGGCGCATGCCATATAGGAAACAGAATTGTTCTGACATAGCCCTAACATTCCTGCAGGGCTAAGCAAGATGCCATTCAACAATCGTATAACGATAAGCGATAAGAAAGAAATGCATGAGAATGCATTCGTACGAAAAGTGACTTTTATTGTTATGTAATAATAATATGCGTTATAGCGATTGGCAACTTGTCTAAGCTAAGCACCCAGGTAGATTCGTTGCCAAACACACAAAAGACGTAAAGCTATAAATTTGTGAAATAAGTTACGACGTTTCGACTTCCGGGAAGTGAGGAAACATTAATTGCGGGTCCATTAGTGATTAGCGCAGGATTGGCGGTAAGAGGAAACAGATGATACGGTTGCGGGGATCTGGGAGGAATCCATCTGCTGGCTGTAAATAATTAAGGGCAAGTTTCTTGGTAACGGTGCTTGAGGCGTTTTTCATCCGACGCTCAATATGATCCAGTAATCAATATAATTTTCAACACACTTATTATTAGAAATATGAGGTAAAGGTACCAATGCTTGGCACCTTAGTGCTAAATAGATGACACCAGGCTTTCTGGAAGTTAAAGAGCATAATATTGCTCGAATTTTGGCGCACAAATATTTGTTACTTGGTCCTAATACTGTCTAATATGAGTAATATTAATATGTATTGAAGTATACATATGTAGCTATTTATTAGCATATGTAGATATTATATAATATCGTCGCTTGATAGTTGGTAACTTGGTACCCACATGAGTAAGATGTCTGAAGATATTTATTTATAATTTTATATTTCGATGTTGGAAATTCTCCGAAGTTCGCAAATTTTGGTGATTTTGTCTGTGACACTATTATTAAGGTACATTCAGAAAACGAAACCACCAATCACGTTTTGTGTAACGATCGAATTTCGTAGAGTGGGGGGTTAGAATAGCGAATGCTCTTTTGATTTGAACGCACCTTTAGAGACAAATCCCTGACATTTGCGAACTCGGGGTTGAACCAACTGAAACGGAATCCAATTCAGGTCGTTGACCGATAGCGTTCTACTTAGTATTTATAGCTGAGGGGGGCGGAGTGTGGCCCTGTGGGGGAGGGGGGGGGGGGGGGGGGGGAGAGAAACTGCGCGCTCGCTTCACTTTTTATTCAATTCGTTAACTGTCGCGAGCGAATTACAGGCTCGTAGTTGTTGAAACATTGGGAATTTTCTGACTTAAGGTGCATTCAGACAAAACGAGCATTCGCTATTCTAACCCCCTAAATTCGATCGTTACACAAAACGTGATTCGTTGATTTCGTAGAGTGGGGGATAGAATAGCGAATGCTTGTTTGGTCTGAATGCACCTTTAGAGATATACAATTCAATCGTTCAGACGTGACTAAATTTAGCTGGCTGAATAAAAATGCATTAATACTCGCAAGTACTAAAGCTAAATTTACACTTGCTAGTTGTTGGCATTATTGTGGCAAGTTTTGAGACGGAACACAAATATAGGTCACAAATATAAAGGTGGATTTAGACCAAACGAGCGAATGCTCATTTTATCCCCCACCCTACGAAATTCGTTCGTAACAAAACGTGATTCGTCGAAATTCGTTGAGTTCGTAGAGTTAAAATGAGCGAATGCTCGTTTGGTCTAAATGCACGTTAACATCATTTAACGCAAGTTTTTTTAAGAAGCTAAATTTTGCGATGTCTGAAGGGTGCTTAAAGTAATAGGGTAAGCATACCAGTTTTTGACATTGCTTATTTTTTTATATTTTGCTTACTAGCTAGGTATAAAATACGGTAAAATGTTTAGGGTAAACTCACCAGTACTTGACATAATATATAAGTATTTCACATTATTAATAGTACTTTTTTTTAATGATTGACTCACATTGTGTCAAATATTAGTGTATTTACAATCGTACACATTTGAGATCTTTTACAAATCTAGGTATAAACTAACAATAATAGCGGTTATGTAAATACTGCTTATTCTGACATCGGGTACCTACTCTAACCTCGCATTAACCTAGTCCACATATAGTATTATAATATAATATATCTGTAGCCATGAGTCGGCAAGTAACAAGCAGGTTATCACGCTCGCACTGATTTTATTTAGTATTGGTGCGAGAGTGACGGACTACTTTACGTATCGTGTATACGCTGATATAAGCGTTACTTGCCGTAGCTTGGTGGGCACATTGTTGTTTTTTTTACACACAAACCTTCACCTTCGTGTAATAAATTCTTTTTCCATTTTTATTGCTCTAATCGTTCGTTTTACGGTTTCTTCCGAAGATTTTACAAATATTATAACTTTATACAAAAGAAGATACTTTCAACACAAATATACAATCAACGCTACAATTCAAAATATTTATTCAAATTATTCCTATCAAGTTTAATCTAGATCAGTTCGAACTACGAAGATTACAGAAATGGGGCCACATAAAGTGTTTTACTACCTACGAAATAAATGATTTTTCTTAACATTATTATTGTATAGTCGCCGCCATATTTACCGGAGCGGCCAGGGAGCTCACAAATATCTAAGCCTCTATTATCAAGTGTTTAAGTGTTCAAATGTTTTTTAGAACCGTGACCATTTCAATATATCCAATAGACTGTAGGTAGGTATTAAATTTGGCCTGTTATATTAACATAACCAATAATACTAAATTTGTATTAATGAACAGCACTCAAATATGACAAACATAATAACCGATATTGGGAATGAACTACTTCATTTAAGACTCAAGCTTCTAGTAGAAGACTACTAAAAGAAGTAGAAGACTAGTAGAAGTAGTACTAAATTGAGCGCATTTGAGCGCATGTCAATAATGATTTGAATCCTCAAGTCGAATGTACCGATTTACAGTCTCACGATTTCTTTGTAAATCTTATGAGTATGAGTTCTGTTAAAAAAATTTCAACTGTCCCTATCAGATATCCGGTGGCACTCCAGCCACTCATCGAAAGAAAGAAGCGGTCCTATTAGCGATTTGTTTTTGTCTCTCGAATTAGAGTGACAGAGACAAATGCCCAAAACCTAGGAATTTCGAAGTAATAGGAGGCCAGGGGCGTAGTAACACTGCAGGAGATTGATATGAGAACAATGTCTTCGCCTCAGTCCTTACACCGTACGCGTACTGATACCGCTGGCAGCGGTACTGCTTCACACAGGCGTATATAATAACACTGCTGAAGACATGAAAACTATGAGGAAGGTATGCCTACGTCTCAGTTATTACACCGTACGTGTGTAAACTGTAAACTGGCAGTACAGCTAGCAGGAGCACTACCTGGCTCAGCGGCCTTAACATCGAAATCTGCAAATTTAGAGGATTTGTCTCTACCACTCTAATGGGGCCTAAAACCTACGAATTTCGAAGTTCGCGGTAGGAGACCAGTGGACTATCCCACAAAACTTTACAAGCATACAATTCTACAAAATTGTATAAATTCCCGTATAAAAACATTAAAAACTTGACAATTTTGTAGGTACGGTTGTAAAATTTTGTGGTATAATATTGGCCCCAGGAGATTGGTATGAGAAATATCGCTACGTCTCAGTGGTTAGCCCGTACGCGTAGGCATACTGGTACCGGCAGTACCGCTGGTAGCGGCGGTACTCCGCTCAGGAGGCGGGCTTGGTGTCGGCGTCTTCACTGCTGGAGGAGGAACCAGCTCGCGCCCACAGGCTAGCGTAGTTCTGTTGCTCGGCCAGTAAAGCCTGACAAGAAATATAGGTCGATTAGGCTGTTGAAATAAACTATTGGCGTTGACTATCCTTCTGATATTGCTACTAATCCTTCAAAGATAATGATGAACTGATTCGATTTTTAAGGAAAACACATAAATCATTTAATCATGGTCAACGGAAGGCAAGGAAGGTCTGTCTCGTATGTCATTCTTGAAGTTGATCTTACTTTTAAGAATCAGTGCAGCATCAAACAGTACCCGTTTAATCTTGATCACGCAGGATATTAGAATCGCTTAGTGTCACTAATAAAGTAGGTTTTATGCGTTACCCCTTCTACCGCCAGTTACCCATTAACCTTAACCTGCGCAGAATGGGAGAACTGCTTGGATTATGATATTGTTGATGTCTTCAAACCTTCAAAAACCTTTTCTACGATCTAAACAGCACTTAATGGTACTGAATAAGACCTCGATGTCAAGTGGGTACCTAATTGTTTACCATCAACTAGTGTGTTTGCTCGTTTGCCTTCTATAACATTACGTTTTATAAGTTACTTTCCCTCCTTAGCATAGATCAAACAACACCCTTTTGATCTTTATCTGTATAAGCGAATCACTTGGTGAAAGGTCACAATTGAAGATAGCTGATGATCTTACCTCTTCAGCAGCCATCACAGCATCAAACAGCACCCTCTTAATCTTGATCTGCGCCGGGTAGGGGAACCGCTTGGTGGACTGACACATGCTGTTGAAGAAGATGTCGATGGGGTCGGGCGCGGGCTGCGCAGGCGACGCGCGCCGCCGCCATGACCCGGAGCGCCGCTTGCCTGACGCCTGCGCAGTACACGTTGGTGAGACACGTTTCGACAATGCTATTTTATTGGGGCCGTTACGTATATTGATAAATTACCGAGAACTTGGGATTATATTTCTAGTGGTGTTACTAAAAGTAACACTCATAAGGTAGACCTGAAGTCTTTGCAATTAGGTTTACTGCTAAATCAAATGATGACAGTGCAATAGACGAGAGTTTTCTCAAACACAAACAATACCACCCAATACCTACATTGTAAATACACAATACAAATTAATACATATGCAATTCCAAGCTCTACGTAATTTATCTATAGGATGATACATTTTGTCAATGTAAGTGACATAGATATAAGTGCAATTGATTGGGCACTAAGGTGTCGTTGCAATGTTACGTTTATCTTAAGGTGCGTTTAAACCAAAAGAGCATTCGCTGTTTTAGCGCCCGTTCTACGAAATCAACCAATCACGTTTTGTGTACCGATCGAATTTCGTAGAGTGGGAGGTTAGAACAGCGAATGCTCTTTAAGTTTAGCCGCACCTTTAATTTAAAGTCATATTCAACATTTTGGTAATAAAGCATGAAAACTTAATAAATTTTTTGGCATCCTCACAACCATTAACATTTAAATATTATGATACGAGTTACCGGCAATGGCCGGTATGTTGGAAACATTCTCGCAGACACGAGCATGAGAACCGCGAGGTAATGGAGAAACGCTGGCGAAGAGCCAACATTTAGTGGCTACAGTAACGCAGTCGATAAAAGCTATATAAAGCTAGATAAAGCCTATATGGCTGGTTCACTTGAACAGTAACCGTACCATGGGTTGGGAAGTAAAGGATATGTTAAGGTGGATTAAGACGAGGCGAACGAATGCTCAATCTATCCCAAATCCCAACTCTACGAAATTCGTACGTGATTCGTCGAAATTCGTTGATTTCTCATAGAATGAGCATTTCCTCGCTTGGTCTAAATCCACCTTTAGGTTTTAATCAATATGTAAAGGTGCGTTTAAACCAAAAGAGCATTCGCTGTTCTAGCGCCCGTTCTAAGAAATCAACCAATCACGTTTTGTGTACCGATCGAATTTCGTAGAGTGGGAGGTTAGAACAGCGAATGCTCTTTTAGTTTGAACGCACCTTTAGGTTCGGTTAAATTCGATCGGTACACAAAACGTGATTGGTTGATTTCGTAGAACGGGCGC
Source organism: Thaumatotibia leucotreta (assembly GCA_025490895.1). Lineage (NCBI taxonomy): Eukaryota > Metazoa > Arthropoda > Insecta > Lepidoptera > Tortricidae > Thaumatotibia > Thaumatotibia leucotreta. Next base: position 14,942 of record JALPQI010012328.1, read on the forward strand.
TAGAACAGCGAATACTCTTTTGGTTTAAACGCACCATTAATGCGTTGCGTTCTATCGCACTCGCAATGACATTGAAGAGAGCGCGATGGCCTGCGTTAGGTACCTATCAAGTATAACCTAACGTTACCGATACTTGCAAAGTCATGATACGGCTACTGATAGTAAGAAATATCTTACTACTTATCATTGGTCACCTAATATTCTAATAGGTGTGTGTTGTGTGTATCTACAATGATGCGTGACGTAGCACAAGCTACCACTTACCTTACAAAGATAATCCAGCTTCCTATCAATAACAGTTAACTGCGAGCTTTTCTTCACCTCCTCCTCGGTCTCCGACTCCTCGCTGGTCCCCGTCTCGCCGTTCTCCTCGTCATGCCCGTTCTGCGCCGGCGCCGGGGGCTCTTCGGGCTTCTTCCGCGCCGACATGTGCGGCTGCAGGAAGGTCATGTGCTGCATGTACTTCCAGGGGTAGTTCTTGCGGGCCGAGGGCTCGCGGGACATCATCTCCGATTGCCGCTTGCGAGCGTCCTGGTAGGAGTATATCCTAATAGGTTCAGTGTACATATGTATCTACAATGATGCTACCACTTACCTTACAAAGATAATCCAGCTTCCTATCAATAACAGTCAACTGCGAGCTCTTCTTCACCTCCTCCTCAGTCTCCGACTCCTCGCTGGTCCCCGTCTCGCCGTTCTCCTCGTCATGCCCGTTCTGCGCCGGCGTCGGGGGCTCTTCTGGCTTCTTCCGCGCCGACATGTGCGGCTGCAGGAAGGTCATGTGCTGCATGTACTTCCAGGGGTAGTTCTTGCGGGCTGAGGGTCGCGGGACATCATCTCCGATTGCCGCTTGAGAGCGTCCCGGTAGGAGTGTATTCTAATAGGTTCAGTGTACATATGTATCTAGAATGATGCTACCACTCACCTTACAAAGATAATCCAGCTTCCTATCAATAACCGTCAACTGCGAGCTTTTCTTCACCTCCTCCTCAGTCTCCGACTCCTCGCTGGTCCCCGTCTCGCCGTTCTCCTCGTCATGGCCGTTCTGCGCCGGCGCCGGGGGCTCTTCTGGCTTCTTCCGCGCCGACATGTGCGGCTGCAGGAAGGTCATGTGCTGCATGTACTTCCAGGGGTAGTTCTTGCGGGCAGAGGGCTCGCGGGACATCATCTCCGATTGCCGCTTGAGAGCGTCCCGGTAGGAGTATATTCTAATAGGTTCAGTGTACATATGTATCTATAATGATGCTACCACTTACCTTACAAAGATAATCCAGCTTCCTATCAATAACAGTCAACTGCGAGCTTTTCTTCACCTCCTCCTCAGTCTCCGACTCCTCGCTGGTCCCCGTCTCGCCGTTCTCCTCGTCATGGCCGTTCTGCGCCGGCGCCGGGGGCTCCTCGGGCTTCTTCCGCGCCGACATGTGCGGCTGCAGGAAGGTCATGTGCTGCATGTACTTCCAGGGGTAGTTCTTGCGGGCTGAGGGCTCGCGGGACATCATCTCCGATTGCCGCTTGAGAGCGTCCCGGTAGGAGTATATTCTAATAGGTTCAGTGTACATATGTATCTACAATGATGCTACCACTTACCTTACAAAGATAATCCAGCTTCCTATCAATAACAGTCAACTGCGAGCTTTTCTTCACCTCCTCCTCAGTCTCCGACTCCTCGCTGGTCCCCGTCTCGCCGTTCTCCTCGTCATGGCCGTTCTGCGCCGGCGCCGGCGGCTCTTCCGGCTTCTTCCGCGCCGACATGTGCGGCTGCAGGAAGGTCATGTGCTGCATGTACTTCCAGGGGTAGTTCTTGCGGGCCGAGGGCTCGCGGGACATCATCTCCGATTGCCGCTTGAGAGCGTCCCGGTAGGAGTCGCGGAGTTTCTTCCATTTTAGTTTAACTTCCTTGACTGGACAAATATTAAGATTTATTTAATATTTTCTTCGGTTACCGCGAGGATTACACATTAAATAAAACTATGAAAATCCGCAGAACACGAACCCTGTAAAGTGTTCGAAACGTCGGAATGAAGTTAAAGTTAGTTAATGAGTTTATCCGTTTTCATAGTTTTAATTCAGGATTTATTTAGTCAAAAATAAATAAATTTTGTGATATCTTACCCAAATCGACCTAATTCCACGGTAATCATATTTTACAACTTATTTATATTGTTGACTAGAAGAATATCATGTGATTAATCTAAGGTGTAATGTAAGATTTATTTTAGATTTTATCTAGTTTAGTTATATGTACTTTTTTAATTTAATTTTATATGTACCCAATTGTAGTTTGTTTATAAATAAAAAAATAATACTACAAAAAAAATCTAAGGTGTTGAAGTTCAGACTTCAGACAAATACAGGTTATGGACCTTGTAATACCGACAAATATTAATGAAATGATAATGTATTTAAACTATAAGTACAATATGACGCAAAGAAAAATTTAAATATACCTACATACTTAAAAAATAATAAAGTTTTATAACTGTAATAAATTAAGTACCTATCTTATTCATAAAGCGATTCCAAAATCATATCTGTATAATTAATGAAATATATTTCATAGTCAAATTCAAACCAGTAAGCAGAACATTTTTTGATTTCTAACCGAAATTGTATTGTTTGATTATTGAAATCTTATTATTATTATTAAATTTTTGTCTGTTAGGTATTGATAATTTGATTAAACTAGTTTATTTATTAGTACAAATACAAATATAGATACCGTCTGGTATAATACAAACTACACTATTATATTTAATATAGGTATACAATCATATTACGTTATATTTAATAACATAAGCAAAAAACAACGATTCGTATCCAATACTTATAAAATATAATAAATATACGTTCCCTACAAACACCCCTCGATTGAAGCAACCACTTGGCAGCTTCTAAACAATCGCTCCTAAATGATTGGAATCGATTCATCAAGTTAATTAAACCAAAGCTCCATAACCAATCAACTGAACAGTACCAGCTACCTACCTAACCTACTACCTAGTTACCTACCCTTCCATCTAGCTACAGGTCTGCTACTCGACAACCGATGTTCGTAATATCGTAAATATCGAGGATTTGTCTCCGTCATTCCAACGAAGGAGGCATTAGAGTGACAGAGATAAATCCCCGTTTGCGGATTTCATAGTTCGCGGTAGGACCACAGGCGCCTGTAGTACTTCAATTCGATCAACTTAAAAAAATCAAATGATTATGGAACAGAATTGCGTTTGTTTTGTCGCCTCTTTCTTCCGAACCTACTTTATTTATTTATTTTGTAAGTACCTATATTTATTAGGTAGGTGGGTTTAACTACCTGTTAAAATCAAGGATTCAAACATTGGGACATTTACCCTACCTTAAAACGCAACCGTAAAAATACCCACTCATTATTGTTCAACTTTTTAATTTATAAATTTTAAATGTTATATTATAAAATAAGAGCGCCGACCCCGGCTGGGTCTATAAATAAGCGCCCTAAAGTGACCCAACCCGACCCGACGGGGATCGAACCCCGGCCCTCGCGGCAGGTACTCACCCGACAGCTGACCGCCCGACCGCCGCCGTTCAATAAATAATACCCGTTAAAATGTTAAATAAAAATAACGCTAAAACATTTGATAATTAAATCAAATTTAATATTATTTAGGTATGTGCCTATACAGTTATTATTTTTATTCCTATCAATACTTTACCCTCATTTTAATAATGTTAACTTGGCATTGACTTTGAAAACTACATATAAAAAATATTGCAAAGTGAACCTTAAACCGATCGAGTTAAAGTTGCAATTCCAAAGCGTAATACTAGTGACTTCAAATTAAAATGCAGAAAACGAATGAAACGTGTTACATTTACAGATAAAACAGATTAAAGAAATCAATATTATCGCCGTCTAAAATTACAAAGTTACAAACACATGTTTTCATTACGCAACGCGACCTTGAACTACCAACGACCCAACGCAACAATCCTCGCGCGCCGCCATTTTGAAAAAACAGTCGCATGCATTTGCTTAGCTCGGGCGTTGTCGGCTGCGATCGTTCGCGCTCGTGTTTTGTTTCGAAGTTTTGATTTGACGTACCTGAGGATAAGTTGGTTTCCTTCATGACCTCGGCCCAGGCGGCATCTTTGAGTTCCTGGTCCCGGGATTCGATGGCGGTGGTGTTCCAGAGGCAGGGGTAGTTGTGCACGGCGCCTATGAGCTGCTCCATGCTGGGCCGGGCACCGACTGACGCGGCCGCGGCGCCGCGCCGCCGGCCCGCTCGCGCGATGCGATACGAGAATACTTTCATTGCGCATTGTTGAACGTATATCATTGCGGTTATTTTTTGTTTTTAATCTTGGAAATAAGTTTTATTAAATTATTACTTTGTAATAAAAGTTGATATTGCTTTGTTGATAATGTAAGAGCAATTAATACTCGCATTGATGCCATATTTAAATTGTATAAATAAATCATAGCGGTTATTTTTATGTTTGTAACCTTGGAAATACAAAATTATTATTCAAATAAAAGTTGAAGAAGCAAAATCTATCACTACAACTACATAAATCATTATAATGATAACGAAACAAAACAGCAATTTTATTATAATTACTTAGGTAACTGAATAGGTAAAGAATTAAACATACACCGTTCGTCGGTAGACAACAAACACAATGTAAACAAACCGAAAAACTTGCATTACTTCATATTCACGCACTTTTAGAACACAATTTTGGTTTTAGGTTTTATAGCCAAAACGTAAAACCTTTAGTTCAACATACATTTTCATTTAAAATTATAGCTACTTATTTATTATATTATGTTTATTCCCTTGATCGGATTAGATTATACAAAGCATTAAAATACGCAAATCCTATCAGAATAAAGTCAAGGTTGGTTAATACAAGATAATTCTAGTCAATATCTACCAAAGGATATTAATAAAAAGGCGATAAAAATATTTAGCCATAATATACCTAAGCCGGTTTTATTTTTATTCCCAATCATCATCATCATCATCTCAGCCATAAGACGTCCACTCCTGGATATAGGCCTCCTCTCTGGACCTCCACATGTACCGGTTAGATGCGACCTGCATCCAGCGTGTCCCGGCGACCTTTATTCCCAATAGATAAACACGAATAATTGGATGGGTATACAGAGAACCCCAAAACTGTGGGACATTAAGGGAAAGTACCTTAAATATCGTAGATAGGATAATTTGCTGAAATAAGACTTTATGTTAAAAGTTAGTACCTAATTCAGTATTGACAGATTTTCTCAAAATTACTTGCCTCGCCTGGGAATCGAATCAACTCGATTGTGAAAAAATAAAGACCTTCTGTTCTGATGATGTCAATCGAAAGCATGCACCTAAAGATATAATTATTTTAATGTCACATATATCTTGAAACAAAGAAATAGGCTAAAATTACTCTAGATTTAATTATTAAAATTCAAATCAAATATTTATTGCTGTTTGTACCTCTAAAAATCGCTAGGTACTTCTCAAACAAAATCTATAAATGTATAATTACTCGCTATTAAAAGTAAGATCAAGTCTTGTAACAAAACAGTCCATCAACTTTTTTTATATTACTTTCCCTTCATGTCATGTCCCGTAGTCTTAGGACATCCTGTATATTATTATATTTATTATGTATTTTAATTTAACGTCACATATTTCTTCGCCGACCGTTGTTGACAAAGCATTGTTTAATCTATAATCTTCGCGTTGTAATTCGACTGCGGTACGTACCATGAATTGTCGCCGTAACATTAACGCAATTTTACTTCCTAATTCCCTGTAGCTTGCACCAATAAATAAATAATAATAATAAATATCTTGGGACATCTTACACAAATCGACTTAGTCCCACGGTAAGCTCAATGAAGGCTTGTGATGTGGGTACTGGGTACCAAGCGACGATACACATACCTATTTAGATAGATAGATATAGCAGATTATACATAGACAGGCATGACCAAGGAACAAATATTTGTGATGCATAAATACACAAATAATTCCCTCGCCGGGATTCAAACACGAAACCTCCAGCTTCGTAATCAGGGTCACTACCAACTAGGCTACGGAGTCTGATCAAAGTAAGAGATAAGCAAAGTAAGAGAGTAAGTCCGCGTTAATCCTACGGCGACAGCTTATGGTATAGGCCAGGGATCGGAACCGGTTTTTTAGAAAAATAGCTCAATATCTTAAAATGTTTTACACTGTTTATGTAATACTCAACATTTTATAATAATAATAATAATAATAAAGTTTATTTCAAAACTATGTATGTAACTATTAACATCATATTTTTGAATTACTCCATTAACAAAAAAAATATAAACCGAAGAACGAAAAAGAACGGAATTCGAACCGTTCTTTTGTATGGAGAAAAAACCGGTATCCGATCCCTGGGCTACACAATACACTGAATTCTTTATAAGGCTATAATCCTCGCCGTGCTCGGTATCTCGGTAACAGCACGTAAGTGCCTCATCAACTACGACAATCATCTTGTCACTCTGAGAAGTCTGAGAGCACCTGATGCTTGCAATCCAATAGTAGGTACCTACATAATAATGTATGATAGGTATATGGTAGGTAATTTAGTCAATAACTATTGTACGTCGTATAAATCTTATTCATAGCTGTTGTTTTGTGTTTTTAATCATGGAAATACAACTTTATTATTCAAATAAATAAAAAATAATATGGGCATTTACCTCCTAACTCCTAATGCGTTTATACGCATAGTTAATAGGAGAGGCCTACGTCCAGCAGTGGACTATCATAGGTTGATGATGATGATGATGATTCAAATAAAAAACTAAGTAGCAAAATGTTCACCAGTATAATTATACATGTAACAAACCTAAACTTGCATTATTTAATGATCATTGATCGCCCACTTTCAGAACACAATCTTGGTTTTATCACCAACTTAAACCTTAAACTTTCAGTTCACATACATTTTTAGTTCAAATTATTGATATTTATGAGTACTAACGTAAACATATAATCTGCGAACTTGTTTCACGATATATGTCTAAGACAATTATTTATTAATTAAACGTAAGTTTATGCGATTAAGACCCGTTTGTCTTTAAAATATGATATGTCTAAGACGTCAAATGCTATGGAAAGTCAGCCATATTTATTTACACTTTTGTTGTTCTCTAGTGGTGAACCGCTACGCCGTACATTAGCTTCATGCTATTAGTCCCGCATTATGTTTCTAAGCTCTGTATTAAATAAACCTGTAGAATTGTAGATCGATTTAATAATAAAATCACTGTGACATACGGACAGACAGACGGATAACTTGTGATTGCATAATATTAGTCTCATAATCATAAATAACAGCCGCTTTAAATTCAATACTAAATTACAATAAGCCCGAGCGAGCGGACTGTCCATTCCGGCCTTTAAATTGTCAATTTCAATATTTAAATTCTCTTTAGACGTTAAGTAGCCAGCGGTCATATGCACACGTTGTGGGGGGGGGTCGTCCCACCCCACCCCCTTTATTCACAACTGTCAGTTGCAAAACCAGAATAACTAGAACCGCAAAAAACACGAGTTGCGAAGAATGCACAGGTCATGTTATCGAAGTGCAATGAGCGATGGTTGTGAACGGGGGCGCCCTGCGGCCCTACCGCGATAAACGAAATTCGTAAATTTCGAGGATTTGTCTCTCTCACTCTAATGACGCCTTCGTTTGAGTGACAGAGAAAAAATCGAAATTTCCGAATTTCTATTTTCGTGGTAGTAGGCCTGTTAATGTTATTTGCATGGGTTTGTTTCCTCGTTAAATAATTCTGTTCGTTGAAAAATTCACATGTGTTACCTCTGGCTGGAGTAATTACGGAATGAATGGGCTAATTTGGCCGTTGCAGGTCACTTCCTAAGTCACTTTTGGTTGGGTCCTTGTGTCTTTTCATGGTTTTGGGTTTGTTGCCTATTGTAAACTCAAAAATATGTCCCAATGCACTTTACGTCTGTGTAAATATTGTCCAATTACAAATACGAAGGCCCGATTCCACTTGACAAAATCATGAGGCGTCAACAATAGTGAGTAACATAATCAGTGATAACAAAAGATACCGGTCCAGACCCTTTTGTGGCGTGATATTTTTTGCATACATCGGTGTACGACACGTGCCAAGTTGTAGTGGACCAATTAAATGACGAAAGTTTCGAGTGGCATCGGGCCTTCGTATTTGAAATGGACTACAATAAGAACGTCGTAACACATTTATAAGAGGATTAATTCGATTCGATACATATTTTTATTATTGCACTTGACTGTAAGTTTTCCGCTTTCACATATCATGTTCAAAAGTTTCAAAACATGACCGAACAGGCGGTGCATGTGCATGGCGTGAAGAACTTGATAACTCGAGATATTTATTATTTTATTTTATTGAGAACCAGAACAGTCACATCATTAAAATTACAAGAAGTACACAAGTGCTAGATAAATAAAGAGGCATAAACAGACCTGGCGGTTTCTTGAAGTACTCAATACATAATAAAATCACACTTAAAACTACATGGTAAACAATAATATTTTGGTAAAGGAAAAAAGTAATAAAAGATTGAAGTTCAAATTTGTTCTACTTTTCATGCAACCCAGGTCTCATATTCACAATTTTGAAAATAACTATTCTCAATTGGCAGTTACAAGTTAGGTACATACTTTAGAAGTTTAGGTGGTTATTAGTCACATAAATTGAAATAGCAATTTCCAACCCCCAAAAAACCTAAAATCCGCTCCTTTGTGGCACCGCACCGCCGCGATCATATTCACAAATTTATTAATATGTTTTTCAACAACTTTTTCCATTACATTTTACCGTCTTTGTGCGCCGACAACATCGAAATAACAGCGTTCTCGGGAAATTTCATTTCCGCGCTTTTTATGTGGCGTCGGAGGGTTCCGTGGGTATAAATAAGGGTTATTGCTCTGCAGGGTTCCCTTCTCTTCTGCCGGAAGCCGAAGACCCTACACTCTTAAGGTGCATTTAGACCAAACGAGCATTCGCTCATTCTATCCCTCACTCTACGAAAACGACAAATTTCGACGAATCACGTTTTGTGTAACGGACGAATTTCGTAGAGTGGGGAATAGAATAAGCGAATCGTTTGGTCTAAATGCACCTTTAGTACAGCAGCCATGCTTAAATTATAATATCTGAACAGGCAAAATTAAGTGTAGGTACAATATAAAAACGCTCCAAATTTCCTGGACACTTTCATTCTGTGTATAACAAGACCGTCGAAACATATTTATAAGAGGATTCTTTTGATACATATTTTGGAACTTGACTGAACATGCACTCTAAAGGCTAAGTCACACTGGAAGCGTGTGCAGCACGTACACGCGTGCGTGTGCGTGGCGTGCGCGTAATGCGCGTTGTAGCGTCGGCAATGTCGTAGTAGATGTCACATCGCTTGCACGTCGCGCGCACGTAATCGCTTCTACTAACACTGCACCTATATCATACAGAGTAGACGTGTGCGCCGCGCCGGCGTCACGCCGCCGCCGACCTTTTTTGCCACGCCGCCGCCGCCGACTAATGGTCGGCGTGAAATCGGCGTGGCCTTGACTGAATAACAAAGTTATTTCTTATGGGCTAAATACTACACACTACGCTCTGTATTTGCTTTATGTATTTATATAATTGCGTGCGAGATTAGAATGGCTCTTGAACAGCTCAAATATAACAAGGCGCCTGGGGAGGACGGAATTACAGCTGAGCTTCTGAAGGCGGGTGGTAAACCGATCCTTACGGCCCTTCAGAAGTTGTTGAATTCCGTCTTACTGGAAGGGAGGACAGGCATGGAACAGAGGTGGTGGTACTGTTCTTCAAAAAAGGTGATAACGCTTTATTAAAGAACTACCGACCCATCTCACTTCTGAGCCATATCTATAAGCTGTTTTCAAGGGCTATTACGAATCGTCTTGCACGCAGGCTTGATGACTTCCAGCCTCCCGAACAAGCCGGTTTCCGAAGAGGCTTTGGTACCGTAGACCACATCTATACGCTTCGCCAGGTTTTACAGAAGACCGAATAATATAACCTGCCCCTCTGTTTAGCATTTGTGGACTACGAGAAAGCCTTCGATTCGATCGAAACCTGGGCAGTACTACAGTCTCTCCAACGGTGCCAAGTCGACTACCGCTATATCGAGGTGTTGAAGTGTTTGTACGAGAGCGCCACAATGTCAGTCCGACTCCAAGACCAGAGCTCGAAGCCTATTCTGCTGCAGAAGCTGCTGCTGGAGTTAGGCAAGGAGATGTCATCTCCCCTAAGTTATTTACCGCTGTACTGGAGGATGTCTTTAAGACTCTGGACTGGAGAAGGGTATCAACATAAACGGCGAGTATCTCACTCACCTTCGATTCGCTGACGATATAGTAGTCTTGGCTGAGACCTTGGAGGACTTGAGTACTATGCTCGTTGACCTCAGTAAAGTCTCCGAGCGAGTTGGTCTTAGGATGAACATGGATAAGACGAAAATCATGTCAAATTCCCATGTAGCACCAACTCCCGTAATAATCGGAAACTTTACACTAGAAGTTGTAGACGAATAATATATACCTAGGACAAACTATCCAGTTAGGTAGGTCCAACTTCGAGAAAGAGGCCAATCGTCGAATCCGACTCGGTTGGGCAGCGTTCTCCCAGCTACGACACATATTTTCATCCAATATTCAGCAGTGTTTGAAGACGAAAGTCTAATCAGTGTGTGTTGCCAGTGATGACATACGGTACTGAAACGTGACCGCTTACAATGGGCCTCATAAGAAGGCTCAAAGTCACCCAAAGGGCAATGGAGAGGGCTATGCTAGGAGTCTCTGCGGGATCGGATTAAAAATGAGACCATCCGCAGCAGAACCAAAGTAACCGAAATAGTGGCAGTGGGCGAGCACATTGCGCGTAGAATCGATGGCCGTTGGGGCGGCAAGGTTCTTGAGTGGCGGCCACGTACCGGAAGGCGTAGCGTAGGTAGGGGGGCCTCACAAGGTGGACTGATGACCTGGTGAAGGTCGCAGGATGCGGGTGGCGCAGGACCTGTCATTGTAGCAATCTTTGGGGGAGGCCTATGTTCAGCAGTGGACGTCTTTCGGCTGATATGATGATGATGATTTATTTATATAATGCTCTTATGTAGGGAATTTACTGTCAACCTATTAGTTGCTTTCGAGTGTCATCAATCATTACACGTAGGTTCTTAGGCTCTACAACTTACAGCGTCCTGAACAAGCCGGTTTCGGTTTCTAGAAAAGGTTTAGCACCGTAAATCACATACACAAGCCACGTCAGGATATACAAAAGACCGAGAGGTATAACTTGCTCTCAGGATAGCGTTATTATCGTCGTCTATGGAGCATTTGAATTGATCGAGACCTGGGCTGTACTACAGTATCTTCAGCAGTACCAAGTAGACTACTTCTACATACGTCGATAACCCAATTCAAGGCGATGTGACTTATCAACTCATCAATTTCTCTTTCACGATCTTCCACCAACCACTCCAATTTTCCGCAGCGTAGATCGCACCTCAGTAAACCCGAAAGTTTACTGAGGTGCGGATCTGGTCTCTCCAGCGCATGGGGATCCTTCCTCTTGGCCTTTCCTTTCCAATCTTTCTTGTGACAATAAGTTTTTGGAGGTCTTCCCAAGGTTCGCGGGCTATGTGTCCAAAGAACAACCAACCAAAATACAGTAGAACAAGTAAGCCAAATAGGTAGACTACCGGTACTTATGTTGTAGTGTCCAGGGGGGTTACCATGACCTCTTTAATGCAATTCAGTTTAAGTTCGGCTAACCAATTTTTGACAGTTATTCTATGCAACTGACACATCACGATTCAGTTTAGGTCCTCAAGACCGCTATTGGGAATCCAGGCCATTGCAGCGACAAAACTGTTTACAGTTGCTTTCAGCATCAGTATTATCCGAAGTAGGTATCCGGATCCGCTGATTTTCGATATCCGCATTATTCGGATCCTGAAAATCGACGGATGTTGTAAACCCTAGTTGAGACTTGAGAGCCACAGAAGAACTGAAAAGACCAACGTGGCTCAAAAAATCATTGAACTGAAGTGGCAGTGGGCTGGACATACATTACTCGCAAAACTTCCGGTGGGGCAAGTGATTTCTTAGTTGCAAGCAAAATATATATTATTGATCGATGCAACGTAGGATGCCTCCCAATATGATGGACCGATCACCTGGTAAAGACAGGTGGAATCCAATGCCATGATGGGGGATTTGGGAGACCTAATATGAATAGAGCTAGTCCAAACCCAGTTATTGTTGAAAATATTATGTTCGAACATGGTAGGAAGAGAAAACTGATATGTACCTACTGATCAGATGTTGGATAAGGTGGTCAGTAGTGGTGTTTAATGAACATTTATATGGTATTTATCTAACTATGACAAATTATACTATCGTATTCCGCTTTTTTATTCATGTGACCTTGACGCCGATTTCACGCCGAAATCACGCCGCCGCCGCCGACTTTTCAGCAAACGCCGCCGCCGATCATTTTTAGATCGGCGCACACGTCTAATACAGAGTGTCATCGAAAACCCAAGTATCACTAACCGTTTATACCATGACTTTGCAAGTATCGGTAACGTTTATGTTTTACTCGATTCGTAAAGCAGCCCATCGCGATTACGATTACGTATCGAGTTAAACCTAACGTATCCTTTATTTTACAACTCATGGTACCTAAGGCTACAGAAGTAGACAATGGAAAACCTCAAGTGTTTGTTGCAATTCAATTCCCTTCAGGCAAACACCCGTCAATCGATGTTTAATTTGATTGTTTGTATTTTATATCGAATCCACCCTCCCCTCTCCCCTCCCTCGAGGCTTTGTATTCACTTTGGTAAGCGCTAGTATAATTTGAGCTTTAGCTGAGTAACGTTGATTTGTCATCGAAGATTGGAGATACTGGTTGTTCTCAGACTTTCTAGAGGTATCAGCTGTGAAGTGCTCGTCGGCAAACAGCATTACAGTGTATTTGCGAGCAAGAAATGAGGACTCGAGTACTCCACAACACAATTATGTACAGGGTGAACGATATGAAGTGTTACCAATTTCAAAGGACTATGATTTTTTTGTTGCAACATTTTATTGCTATAAATAAGAAAAACAAGAGAAAAAATATTACATTTTGTGAATAAATTTACTTTTAGTCATTATGACTACCTTTTGCCTTGACTATGGTGTTCAATGGTAAAAAAAATTTGCTCGCAGCACGTTTGTGATCCAGTGGTAGTGGTATGTGCCAGTGAAATACTATCGCTTTCTTCATTACATTTATACTAGAATGTTTATCACATAATTTTTCTCACCTTTCTCTTCAAAATATACTAGATAAAAAGTCCGAAACTCACTGCACTGGAGAAGTGACACGTGAAATTCGGTTTCTAGCCATTTTTGGTTCTTACGAGCTTTATAAGCCGAAAAGCTGTCTCGTTCTTATGTTTGCGGTCTACAACCCAAATGTTTGTGTGCCTTAGACTTCAATGCGGTGTCCAAAACATATTTCCGATAATAAGCCGCTATTACTTTGACAACAGACTTACCTAATAAAATCTACTTGGTAGCACTTCATATCGTTCACTCTGTATAATACAAAGAGCAAGATTCTTAACTGTATTGTAGACCTTAATACAAACCTATAAGGTCTACCGATCCCATGGACGAGGCTAATACCCGCAGTCGATTGCCCGAATTCGTCACATCAATCGAATGGTTTCTGTGAAACGCGTTTCCGAGTATGCGTTCAGAAATGAGCTTCTGTCTCTACCACACCGATGACGCCGTTATTGGAGTGAGAGAAACAGATGGTCGAAGTTTACGATTTTCAATGTCTGCGGTAGACCTCGAGCTGGGGGAATCATGAGATACTCAGACAACAGTATGAACATAAGTATATTGATTTAAATTTTCACGATTATCACTCACATTTTAAGGACGGGTCAGTCTGCCTGCGACCACGGGTGTAACGTCATGCCCGAAACGTCAGGATATAATTAAACGAAAGTTTATAAACGCTATTAAGACCCGTTTGACTTTAAAATATGAGTATGATATGAACATAGGCTTCGTTAGTTAGTTTCTACATTTTAAATCTCACAGGTTCTAAGCGAAATGAAAAAGGTTTTCTGGAAATGGGAACTGTTTGAAAGTTAAGACGTTTCAGTTCTGGGCAGTTCGGTATATATTTGTGTCGAGACTTTCAAGTCTTCGTGTTCACGAGAATACATGCCTCAGTGGATTTCCATTTACAGCGTGCGTGCGGTTAAATTACAATTATGCTAGCGGTTTAGCTACATGGTATATGTCTGGTCTATAATTAATAAATGATAGCACAAAACCACTATTTATAATATATCTGTGATCAGTGGACAAGTGATTCAGTCGAAAGTAGGTACCTAATAGGAATTCACGATACCTAAATCTTCGTCAGGTAATCATGATTTAACCCCTCGTATGCTTAGACACGGATCCGTGCGTGGGAATTTAAATCTATTGTTTTAAGTGTCAAGGTCACTTTTTCAGTAACGTAATTTGACAGGAAGCATACGAGGGGTTAAGATGAACCCGCTTTGTCCTTTTATCGTGCACTTCGCAATGGCACACTATTATCCACGTAGTTAATATGAGACGGCAACATTAATCGGCCCGACGATAAAATAAAACCATCAAAATCATAGGTCTCTGCTATTCCACATGCAAACGGATGCATTCATAGGCAATGTCCATAATCGCCACATTCGCCACGCTGGGCAAGCGAGTTAGCGATCACAGTACTGTGTTCACTATGATGAATTGATATTGATGATGCTGCTGCCCATTACAGGCGCGGATCCAGAACTTCGTTGACGGGGGGGACTGCCCTATGATATGATAGTATTTTATAATTAAAACAGCACCTAGGCATACATAAGTACAGTTTGAGGGCCGGGGGGGGGGGGGGGTTGGGCAAGTGGCCCCATTGCCCCATTGCCCATTGGCTGGATCCCCGCCTGGCCTATCATCAATCTTCCAAAAATGAATGTTCAGAGACACTTCAATTCGTTAGACTTTGACGACAACCGCGGTAATAGTTAAGAATGTTGAGATAGTGACAAATGTATTCTTGCTGGCGTCACCACACGGCCAAAATAACTATAGACGTAATTACCTACCCCATGTATTTGCCTCGACCTTACCTCATCAATGGCGCTCATACCGATAAACATCATCCCTACCCGGAACGCCAGTAAATCTGATAATCTGTGTTTTAATGGCTTCCTTCGTGAAATATGAAAGAGGGCACCTGCACCCCAGTTCGTTACTGGAATGTCCGGCCGCGGGGCGACGGGGCCCGTACTTAGGGCTCCGCTGGGCGACATTCATTTACGAAGTTATTGTCTCTGCAAACATAAAACACCACCTTATATTGATTGAATATTTAACGGACCCCTTTTAGGGAATCCTACAGACGTGATTAAAACTAAACCCCCAGGAAACAAAGGTACCTATAGCTAAAAGTTTTGAACAGACTAGCTAGGAAACCTGTCCTTGTACTATAAACTAAATGGTTTCCCAAGGAAGTATTACCTAGCTCGTGCTGGGTTCAAATACTTGAGTAGGTACTTTAAATCTGGAATCTATCGCAACTTTTCTACATCGTGAAACAAATAAGGTTGTAGATAATAGGTACGGTCAAGTGCGAGTATCGAAAGAATCGTCTTACAAATACGAGCCCCATGCACATGATCTCGTCCAGTTAGACAGTTTCGAGATTATCCCGTTCATCCGGGGGAAAAGGTTTAGAGACAAAACCTTCACTATTCAATAGTAGTACTAAAGTAGTTTCTTTGAGTATAAAATATTTGGACTTAATAAATCAGAATAAAAAAAAAACTATTTTACGAGAGGTATTTTTTAAAATTTTGTCCACAATTTTTAATTTTGTAAATAATCAATGAATGTAAAGAACGCCATTAATATTAAAGACGACATGGTACACCTGATGCACTGCGAATTTTGTGTCAAGCTTATAAGCAGTGGTCGGATATCCCGGTGCAACAAGGGGTGAATGACCTCAAACATTATACTAATATGGATATACCACGGAATTCCACAAAATTACATCCAGTAAAGTTTAGTAATATTTTGTAACGCAAAATAAGTGCATGTACATACAAGCGTTTATTATTATGCGATTTCGACATTTATTTTAAAAGATAGGTTATAAATTTTGTTTAATATTGACCTTAGTACCAAATAGCCTTTTGGTATGAATATTCTTAAATAAAAGAGCTTAGCTTTAAAAATAGAAGCTTTTTACTAGGGCACAATAGGTTCCACTTCTAGAAATTGTGAACGTAAAAAAAAACAGAAATATCATATAATACACGATTATTTTAATCCGTGATCAGGATTAAAACAATATCCATACCCAGCCTAAATTAAACATTTTAGGTGAGGTCTCCCGCAGATACCTCAAAATTTTATTAATTTAAAGTTAAAGAAAAATTGTATCCAATAACCACTGAATGGTACATGGTCTTCCTGAGGTCATCAATTACTAAGTTAGAAAAAATATACCTGGTTACGGATTAAACATCCTCGTGTAACATATGTAACATAAAATCAAACATTTTTAAGCATGAAGACTTGACACACCTATGCAGACACATTAGAGTAAATATATGTATTTTATGAAAGAATTATGGCTGAACAAGCTCAAACTTGTCCGAATTAAAAAAAGTGTTTTGAACAACGGTTTGTGAAAACGCCCAAAGATTTCGTTTATGTTCGCAATTTGAGCTGCCTTTATAAGTATACCTATCAGATCTATATTTTTTTTTCAAACTAAACCCGGGAATTTAGGTCATATCCATATTAACTTTTCTACTTGGTATCCCCTGGTGTTGCACCGGGATATCCGACCACTGCTTATAAGCGCGGAATTACGGTGGTGAACGAAAATATAATTTAGACACTGGTTTGTTAAAATCGATTTATAAAACAACAAAAGCGTACTTCAGATTGTTGTGTCTCTGGAAATGTAGTACATTAACCATGACTAACGTTCATACAATTTATCATTAGCATAATGTGATCATTTTTAAAATATTCAAAAATTTGTAAAAATTGTTTCGAAGAATTCGAACTAGACGAACTCCACTGCATCGGGGCTCGTATGTTACGACGTTCTTATTACAGAAATAAAGTGCACCTTTCATTTGAGTGTGTTCCTACAAATATATTGTAAATCGTTAAAATGTGTGTGTGGTACCTAGGTATATGAATCTCGTAAAACGCGCCCCTTTTCTCTAAAATTAGAAACAATCTTTATTTTATTATCTTAGCAGGGAATTGCGTTGGTAGGGTAAATAAATATGTAATTATTAAGTGCCGACAGGCAAAGAGTCACGCTTATCTTAGTCAATCTTAATTTCTGTAGGTAGATATTTAGGTACCTACTTATAAAATTTTGCATGATACACTTGTATCTTTACTGGTTTTTTTTGTATTTGATTTTGATAAAATTAATTACTTATTTATTATTATTCAAGTAACTTATTATCATATTAAGTTCCGTAAACGTAAAACTACCAAACTATATACAAACTATATAGGTAGTCCAAAAGCTCCCAACTACGGTCTAAAACTAATTGTATGTCATATATCTTCGATTTACCTATAATTAGTAGTACTATAATTTATAGTGTAATTATAATTATTATATTATTGACGCAGTTGTTTCGCAGTCTCCTCATTAATGATTAATAAACTTAGATGAAACCAAAATAAAAGATTTCCGTTGATGTTTAATTACGAGTTGAACTTGTGGACCATAGTTACAGTAGTGGACTATAGTTGTATGGTTTTACGGTTCTCGAAGCCTTTCTCAAGTGCATAATCCAATCTGCACTTTGCAGCACCTATTCACGGCAATTGTCGATGTTGCAAACCTCCTGCGACCTTTGCAGAAACTCGGCAGCCATTTGTCTCGAGGTTGCGACATTGTGTCCTTTTATTTAAGGATAATCGCCGCCTGGCCTGGCCTGGTTACCTTTACTTATATTAATGGCGGAGATATATCATTTTAGAGACTTTGTTCCAGTACTCGTGAGCTCAGATTTAGGTATTTAAGTAGCTTAAATACTTACTTAAATGTCGCATGATGAGTATGAAAATATTTTTGACAAACATTTCAAGGTCCATTACAATTTAAGTACCTATGATTTGAAATGGTGATAGTGGCGATAAATTAAAACGCGACCGAAGGGAGTCTTTAGGTAAATCGACACGAGTTACGAATTTCCCTTTCGCACGTGTATCGTAAGTACAACGTTTCTCAGCATATATGGCTTTCCGAAGTTTTGACCTGACAAAAAATTACCATTTCTCCAACTAGTGCGTAAAAATACACCAACTGTCTGAACTGAACAGTTTATTTCCTATTCGTGCGTGGTTTCTATGGGCGTTCCCATAATTCCTATAAAAGGGTGAGCTTGTCCTCACACCGCTTCACTACTTCACTCAACTCTAGTATTCTTATATCTCACCCTAAACGGAAACACCATTGCTATAAGGGACAGAAAATGCATAAAATAAACGAAAACTCTGCGAAAACCTTCATCCATTATTTTACTTCCTCATAACGCAGCGTTGGCAAAAAGTTGGGCGGCGAACACATTGCTATCAAATATGAACAGGCGCTATTTCTCAGTAATTCATGAGGGTCGGAGCGGAGTCTAGCGGGACCACGGGTTATCTACAGAAATAGCAGAGCTTAGATGGCCGGTTCATTAATAATAGAATATAGAGATGATATAATGATAATGAAGGAAAAAGGTAGTTGGTTTCCTATTATGTTAGTTAGCTTCGTACTTGGTACAGACAGCAGAAAAACGCGACTCAATAAAATGATCAAGTTCAGGCTTCTATTGTAGGTACTTCTACCGCCGACGGTGCCGGCTTTAATCAAAAAGCTATGTAATGCTGAGTCAGCAACATCGTGCTTAGATTAGAACCGCCCGGTTAGCAACTGTTCTATTGTATGCGCTCACGACCTTTTGTCCTTGATGCCGCCATTTCAATGTCAAATACCTATACAGATAGTTAAATTAGGTCTTAAGTGTAGTTTCATTTGTATCATAATCTATCAACATATCAGTTAGTAACATTATTGAACGGAATAGAGACTTTAATATTCGAAAGCTTGTGTAACGCCTGATTTTCTTTTCAGAGCAATTTCGACTTAATCAGGCAATCTCGTCAATATCACTTTTGTATAAGGGGCTTAGAACATTATTTGCAATTGTACATAGATACCTAAGTGTAGGTAAGTCCTGTGATACGAAACAGCAGGATTATTACAAAGGCACCGGCAAAAAGCGGAAGGGCTCTTAATGGAACATGCTCATTCGTAATCGCTGGCCCGGTAGTTAAGTTCGCTCATTCGGTAACGTTCAGGAACGAGCGAGCCCAGTGGGCTGGCAAGGACATAAAGGACGTGCGGCGGGGGAGGGGCGCGGGGGGCGATCGATCGCGCCAGCTGGCTGCGTCCCGCACCCCGCGGCGCAGACACACCCGCCCGACCGGCTTGCCGCTTTTCAATTGCATATTTCATACAAAACTACTTCACACTGTAATTAATTGTATGAAAATTAATAAACATTTAATGTTGTAGTATTTACAAGCAAAATGTATTAGTTTTTCATTGAATTTCCACGATTTCCCGGAACAAAGACTTCAGCCAACCCTGTCTGTACCACGGAACGCTAGAACGCGACGCGGAATGCGCGCCGCTAGTGCGAGAGTGAGATGGGGTTACCGGCGTTGCGCAATCGACCAGCTGATTTTGACTGTTGCCAAGCGGGCATCGCGGGGTTAGGGGGGGGGATTATAAACAAAAGCGAGCTTTGAATATGCATGGTGGTGTGATATTTGAACGCCCCTCGTTGCACCAGTAGCTTTGAAACCAAAACGTCGTATATCCATATGTTGTTGAAGGTTTTTAAGCTGTTTTGGTTGTAGGGCGGTGATGAGGACGCTTAGAAACAAAGGACGCATTCTGGCTGAATGTTTGGAGAGCTCTCTCGCAACTTTTTACGACATTTTTAAGTTCTACCGGCAGGCAT
>JALPQI010012329.1:0-34574 GCA_025490895.1 Thaumatotibia leucotreta
TAAACTTATATAATTTACCATACCCAGGTACCATAATATATTTATACTTAAATTTATAGAATCTGGAATCTACCTACGTATTCAATTATTAACGTATTAACGAATAAATCACCTTCAATAAAAAAGTGAGACTCGGTTGGCGACCTGAAACATTATTCGCTATCAAATTAAACATCTGAAACATTCGCTAAAATATCAAAATCCTTTAACACAACTTATATGGAAGTATTTACTTACTAACAAACTATAAAATATTTCAACCGAACCCCGAAACTCGATAAAATGGCAAATGGAAGAAGCACACGAAGCATGAGACCCAAACAAGGACAAAAGGCAATCCTAAATCAACAAAGCAGTTGCAAATTCGACGGCACTTCAGAATATAGGTTGTCTTATTTGATCGACATTATTTTTAGTGACAAAATATCGTACTGATACGTATACGACAAAATATCCTACACATGCACATTGCTGACAAAAAGGTAATACTGAAAGCAAGACAATACTAGTAATCAGTTACCTCATTTTCAAAACATTTTGTTTCATCTGTTCATTGGTAAGCTCGTCCATCATAACTTGACCGAGGGATCTGTATCAAATAAACTTAACTAAATATGGTGTTCTCATTGGTTTTGTTCAACTAATGGCTTGGTAAGCGTACTGAATTAATAAAAATGGGTAGGTCGCAATTAACAAAACTGCTCGCAATCAGGGCAAAACTCTGGCCTCCGATTACTAATAGTAGTCCGATTCCGCTGACTGGTGAATGTCGTCGCCTATTATGAGCATTAACAGCGATCAAACTACAGAAGGAGAACTGTGTACTTATAAGATGGGGACGCGGGGTAAGATTGGAAATTAACAAATTGACTTAACTTGCTACCGCAACAACGCAGTGAAACCGCCAACAGGACGCCTTTGCTAAATCGCCATTAGTACCTACCACATCGAAAATCCTTACACATACACTCTCAGTCAAATAAACGAGTCGACTTTAATTTTTTATAAAATCATCATCATCATCATTTCAGCCATTTATCGTCCACTGCTGAGTATAGGCCTCTCTTCTAGGTCCTCATCTCGGTCCTGAGCCAATCTAACCCAGAAGTCCCCCCAAACTTACGAATGTCGTCGACCTAGCGAGCCAATCGATATCAGGGGCTGTTTCATCCGAAAGAGGCCAATTTTCATATCTGTAAACACTGGTTTCTAATACATTTTAAAAATGTTTACGGGAATCAATTTGAATATGAAATCGTATTGGAATTTGCTTGATTTATTCATCGAAGCCAAAAAAACATATTGTAGTTAACTTGACCCCCTTTCTCATAAACATCTCCTAACTTAGCAAGCCAATATGTATTGTTTGTCCCAAAGGCCAACCCCGTTGTACATAAAGATCTCGTAGCTTACCAAGCCAATAAGTATAGTTTGTCCCTTTCAGTCTTATTGGACATATTGATAAGACCAAAAGGGACAAACAATAGTTATCGGCTTGATATGTTAGGAGTCGTTTATGATGGAGAAGGATTACACGGTATGAATTTAGGCTCTTTTGCATTAATAATTTATGAGCAATAAGAATCCCTTAAATTATTAAAAAGCCACAGAAAAACCATTACGCTGCGTAATCCGAGATTTGAATTCGGATCGGATAGTATGAAAGAGCTCTAGCAGTGTAATAACCTCTTGACAGTGCTATAATTTCATGAGACGTAAAGCAAATATAACCCGGTAACGCATGCTTGTAATTTTAGCAGCTCAATTCGTAAATGCCTGCATAATTAGTGGATTTGGTAGGCGCGTTAATGGATTCGTGTAATAACAGTAAACAGCCAATCTTCGCGTGCCGCACAATTTCGCGTCTATCAGTTTTACATTCTGATTGTTCCTATTTGCGTTGGGGCTGTTCGGAAAATGATGAATATGATTTTTTAACGACAATTGATTCATAAAATACTCGTTAACATTTTCCTCGTTGTAATTGTAAGCTTCGAAATTTGATTTGTATTTTTAATTAGAGGCCCAAATTTGTGTTCAACATTCGGGCCTAAGCCTAATTTTTACATTTCTAGGGGTCTAACCTAAGTGAGGTTATTAATACCTACGTAGAACTCGTAAAAGTGTAGTTCTGTGGTATAACTTGAGATTGAGATTCTATTACAATAGATACAAATGAATTATATTTAATTAAACCTTGTTATTAGCTCGAACGTATGCTCACGTTTTTATTAGAAAGCAAATATAGACGACAGCGACGTTTTAGCAAATGCCAATTAATATCTATATTCAACCAGTAATCCAACGTTAATTCGTTATTGAATACAATTAATATATAACTAATTGTATTAAATCGAAACTTGCAACTTTTTAGTCTCTTTGCATTAATACCAGTCTGTTTGCGTTAATTGTAGTTTAGTGCCAAGTTTTATTATTATTTCTTATTGTATTTAGTGAAACAAGTCAAATTGTTTTATTAAATATTTTTTGAGCTTTGTTTTATTACCGTTTGTTCATGTTGGTCGTGAGCTCTTGACATTTTATACGGGTAAGTTATTTTATTGGTATTTCGGAGCTGGTCAGATAATAAAAGCTGCACTCTACATATTTATACTCATACATATGAGCTGTCTGAGGTTTCTTATGGCTGGTGAAACGCCCTGGTCTTACGATCAATAGTCGTCAGATCTAAGGAGTCGTTTAAATATTCATTAAGTACGATAGACCATATCTAATCTAGGTCTCAATTAAGGCCATTACTGAATTTCTGAGGCAGTATGCATGTAGTTGTATCTTCTTATTGACAATGGAATCGAATAACTATATGGAATCCAAATTAGTTGGTATCTACATCTACAATCTGTATTTATACCTCTAAGTCACATCCACAAATCGCTAACCGCACATTATTTGCTAGAAGGTTAGGTACCGCAAATATAGTCGAAAGTTTGTACGTCGTACCTATAGATAAATTTTACCCAGTGCTTGGAATTGCATATAGGTATGTATTGGTATCGTGTGATTTCTCGACTCTTGTACGTAACTGTCATCATTTGACTAACAGTAAAGTAACACTAATTACGAAGATAAATAAGGTCCACCTTAAGAGTGCAACTACTTTTAGTAACACCACTGCAAATGTAATTCCAAGATCTCGATGATTTACCTAGTATTTAATAGAGATGATATTTAATACACGAAGCTTCTTCTCTCGATGTTCAAGGCTATGTCTATGTAGCCCTGGTTCGTCTGAGTGCAACATGACTCGCGTCCGGTCAGCGGTTAAAATAACATCGAAGGACGGTCGTCGAGAGTTCAGACCGATTATATAAAAAGTGCTATTATATTTTTTCTCTGGAAAACTGCCAAATGCATCTTGTCCGAATCTATTCTATTTAAAACATTGAACAGGAATTAAGCCAGTACTTTTAAAAAAGCAAAAGTTTACTTTTTTCAGTCACTCGGATTTCAGCTACAACATAGGATTCATAAAATAATGTAACTGATAATAGTAATATCTAGCTAAAGAGAGAGTGAGCACAAGAAAGAGTCTTAGAGCAACAACCATTTAGGTGCTTATCTTTTAATAAACAATACAAACAAAGTTATCGTAAATTTTTCACCGTTCTCCACTCTTCCCTACCTATTGGTAGTGTTACGTTTTTGAAAATGGGCAACTTGATTTTACCGCATTTTTTCTCATAGCTATTCGTCAATTTCAAATTCAATTATTACTAACAAATTCAAGTAACTACTTTTGTGTTTCCTAATTGTCCCTACTCTGACCTAATTTTTTTAAGCACCTTGTATCTTCTTCTTCTTCTACCTAGCGTTATCCCGGCCTTTGTCAGGGTCCGCTTTCCTGCTACATTTTCTCCGCTTTGCGCGATCCAGGGCATCTTGTATTATGAATTCTTAGGCGTATTGTATTTGGTGGTAAATACCATTCATCCTTAGTTGTCTTATCTAGTAAACAACTTTCTAACCTAAAAGTACACGTTTCCTATTGTAAACTGCTGTTTACTTGATTAAAAATTAAGCAATTTACTAATTACTACGGACGGACTGCACAAATACGGACTCTGGTATTTTGGTATAGGCAAATATGGCAGTTTACAACAAAAAACGTGTAGAGGTATAGATAGAGGCAATCCATCTAAGTCCTCAGGGTAGGCAGCGCATAGGCGATTTTTTGATCGCTATGTCCATGGGCCTCAGTTCTGCTTTCCATCAGGGGGGGCTGAGAGCTTAGTTGTCTACTTTCGTCACATGAAAGAAAAGAGGTTCTATGAATAATGTTGCAATAATTCCGCAAATGTATATTATAAAGCGGTAGCTAAATTACCTATATTGTTCCAATCGATAACTACTCGTAATATTCATAAAGAAAAGAGACTGTCCGATGAAAGAACTTTCAGCCTTCAACGAAATAAATGAGCGGCTCCTCATTTCCAATATTGGTTGCACGTTGTATAAGCTGGTCAATTCTGTGTAATAGTCCCCTCATATCTCCCAACCCGGATCGTCCTTACAAATCTTATGTGTAAGATTTGTAAGGCCTCCACATTTTCAACATTGACGAGAATTGAACAAGGGGTATTCCGGCTTGTACCTGGTTGGGTATGGTCCATACCTACCTATTTTCATATTCGATTTCGATTGATTTGCACTATTATTTTATGGTGTAATGTATTTAAGGGGCATTTTAATTTTTAGGAACATCCAATTAGCGTGAATCTCACAAAAGCCTTAGTTGCAGTTAGATCTGTAATTAAGTACGATATCTTTAGGAATTTAAATTTCATCAGCGTTTTTTTATATTTAGCGATTATAATTTATAAAATTAACAATAAAATCGAATTTTCATTTAAATTTAGTGCTAGCTACCTACTACAAAAGACTACTCAGTAGGTATAGGTACCTATGGGATTAAGACATACGGAAATAAAATTGTACTTACTTCATACTACTTGCTATTCCCAAAAATTCAATTTCCCACGCTCCAATTAGGGGGGATAATTATTATTCCAATATGAATACGGACGAGTGAAATAAAAATCACATCAAATCTCTTGTAATTGTGCCGAAGTCTCACATTTAACCCGAAATATATTGGTATGTATACAATATACCGAAATCGAGAAAAACCGGTTAAAATACAATATAGGTTTGTGGGGAAGTGTAACACATTTAAAGTCAACTGGCAGTGTTGGGTTTTACATGGGCCTTATTTATGTACCTATATAGTATATACCTATGTAGTACATTACTGCAGACGCTGGTAGACAAGTATAGTACTTTACTCAAACTTGTAATAAAAAAATATACAATTCAATTTCATAGTATAAACATTAACGAATCTACAATCTACTACTTACGCATAAATACATACGAGTATTGTTTCTTAATCTGTTTAAGGTGATCTTTTATCAACTGTACTTTAGAAAAACCTTACAATTGCAAATGTTCTTATTTTTACCTGCTTACTTTTATGACTGTAGAATAGAATAAAATAAGATATTTTTTCTAAGAAACGATAAGTTTTACAGAGGGTGATAAATATCTAATATCTTTAAAGAAACATCTATATTACCTAGTCGTCCATCTCCATTCCTTGCGCCGAGGGACTGTTTTATTTTAAAACAACGATGTATCACTTTTCGCTTAAGATGTCGACGTTCCATTAAAATAATCAATATACTTACGAGTATCTAAAGCTCTTTGAAAATTAAAATTGTTTTTATAGTTTCAAATAAGTTGCTGTGGAAAAAATTAAATTATTTTAAAATATTCACTGAGGCTGAGTGCCGTGCCGAGTGGTTTAAGCATCAGCCGCGATATCTGAGCACGGGGGTTCAAATTCAACCCCCGGCGCATCTATACTCTGTTTGGTTTGTGTTTAAAAAAAGGTAAACAATCTTGCAGTATCTTTTTATTGAAAAATGCATATAAAAATCCAAACTAGGTACTTAATTAATCAAAAACAATGTAAATCACTGTATTTCCTTGTTATATTATGTATATTTGCTAAAACTTATTTTCTACTCGTAGTTTTCAATAAAAAGATACTGCATGATTGTTTACCTTTTTTTTAAACACCGAACCAAACAGAGTATAATATTTTGGTCATTATTCGAGCGTTTTAATTTTTACCGTAGTCATACTTTGTTATCAATAGGCATGATGTCTGGCAAGTCAAATCAATTTATTAAATAGAAGCTCTGTACAAAAATTACAGCAATCTACATCTTAGTTAGTAATAATTTCTTCGTGTATTATGTCGTGCATCATCATCATCATCATCATCAGCCTATATTAGTCCACTGCTGGACGTAGGCCTCTCCTATTAACTTTGCGTATAAACGCATTAGGAGGTAAATGCCCATAATCGCCACGTTGGGCAAGCGGATTGGCGATCGCAGTAATGTGTCCACTATGATGACGCTGCTGCCCATCATCAATCTTGTAAAATGGTCAGTGACACTTCAATCCCTTAGTCGACTCTTACGACACCCGCAGGAGGAGATGGGGTAGTGACAAATGTATTCTTACTGCCGTCTCCACACGGCAACTGCATAATGTTGAATAATTTATTTTTACTACAGTCATCATCCCTATTTTGTATATGTACCTATAGTAAATTGACCACGAAGTATAATGGCAGCTGCAACGCTCGAATAATGACCAATCATATAATTTCAAATAAATAAAGGACCAAACTCCTCAATCAATATAATGTCTGTATTTTTATTATATTTTGATGTACTGCGCTTATCGCAATTGTTATCGCGCTTCACACATTTATAAATGAAATAGGGGTAACCATGAAAAAATAAAACAACAACGAATTAGGTACACTTTTTTATTATTCTGTGCCATGTTATACGCGCAATGACATATAATAATAAATTCGTAAATAAACAAACATTCAGATCTCATTTACATGTCTAATACTAAGGAGTCTGTTCAATATTTCACAGACCTACAACCCCTTTTAGCAAAACTTGTGAACTACCTAAATGTATATTTTACAATCTAATACATTTCACTATTACGTCTTATTCCGAGATTTATACAGATTTCTACATATTTGTGGTACATTCAAGAATTTATTTTACATGACAGTGCCGTTGCTTAAAATATATAGGTAGGTACACGGATTAAGGTGCATTTCCATCAGAGCTATTATTTATGTGGGTGCGTTTGATATCCACTCGAAACGTAGCATATCTCCGCCTGCGCTACGCTACGTGGATGTGATTTTATGGATATTATTTAGACGCACCCCTACATAGGTAGGTACATAGCAAAGCTTTGGTAGGTAGACACCGTCAGCATTAGATCAGCTCTGGCGCCCACAAGAGCACTCAGGTAGTGTTAAAAACATTCACCTGTACTAAAAAATATCCCGTAATAAAAATTATGCCTACTCCGGAATACTCGTCAATTACTTTAATACTGGGAGCGAAACCCCTTATTTTCATTCTAATTCGTATTCACAGGCAGGTGACTGAATCCATTTATGAATATTAATATTTTAGGCGCTTGTACAGTGAATATTAAACTCGATTTCAACTTTTTAACTTATAATTTTGCAAGTTGAATAGAGTCTGTAAAGCTGCATTTATAGAAAAATAATGATCATTGAAAGTATGTAGCAGGCAAACTAAAGTGAAATAATCGTATTGAATCGGTTGGAGAAATAACTTTCATTTTCATTTCGAATAGAGATAGGCTTTATGCAGGATGAAGCATTTGTCAAATAAACTTTTGGGTCCCATTCTAGTTAGTATACGTAGGTACACGCGATGCGAGTCGTAACCAGAAACAGTAAATTCCAAGCGAATTGAATACAAGATATTATATCTCCTAGATTTTTGTTTTTTGCACTTCTTTATACAATCTTATATATTAATTGACATTTATATTACCAACAAATTCACTTTCAACTTTAGTCACTTTAGAATTGTACCTAAAGTTACACCACTTTCCAGTTGAAAGAAAAAAGTGAACAAATCTGCAAACTTGCATTATTTCATAATCACGCACTTTCAGAACACAATCTTGGTTTTATCAACAACTTAAAACCTGAAGTTGAAATACAGTTTTTGTTGAAATTATTGATATTTATTACTTAGTACTAACGTTAAAATATATCTGTGAACGTGTTTCACGACATGTGTCAAAGACGTCACATGAAAAATCTGCCATATTTGTTTACCTTTTTTTACTTTAAACTGAAAAATGGTATACATAGCTATTCTTAACGCATTCACTGCCACCGACGCACATGTGCTTCAGTTAATCTTCGTACAATGTAGGTACAAACATAAAAACTTACTTAAAAATATGACCAATATTTACTGGTAACGTAATACAATCACGTAGTTCTTTGTGATACTGTAGTAAAAATCATTTAGCAAAATTAAATACGTACTAGTATCAGAAAAATAACGAAATATTATTAAATATCACTACATACCTACACAAAGCCGCTGTCCGTTGTCCGCTCTTGCCCCATGTAGGTATACCTTTAAAACTACGAAACTGTTCTTTAATAGACAATCATCCAATGGGTAGGTTTTATTTTAATATCGGTATTGTATCCGTGTTCGGTATTGTACCCATGCGAAGCCGGGGTGAATCGCTATACTCTGTCAGTAAAAAAGACGGCAAATTAAAATATTCTATGGGCAGCCAAATTTTCGTGCATAATTTTTTTGAATATACCTATTTACCGCCTTTTTCTACTGATTAAGATTGTGAAGACAGAGTATAGCAATAAAAATATTATAGGTAAACATACCTTTATATATAACAACAATAAATTCTCATTTCCATGCAACATTTCAGTTCACAGTCAACGATGTTTACATTCCAACAAGTAATAATTAAACTATTACACCTGGGAAATGTAGTTCCCTAATTTAATAAAGTGGCGGAACTACATTTTATGGAACATTATTCATCTATCTATTCAGCCCGTGTCCACCCACTGCTGGGTATAGGCCTCTTCTTTATTACGCCACTTTCCTCGGTCGTGTGCTAATCGCATCCATTGCTTTGTTGCGGTTCGGCAGATGTCGTCGGACCATCTTGTCGGTGGTCTCCCAGCAGATCTTCTTGACCACCCTGGCCACCATTCAGTAACCTGCCTCGTCCACCGCCCATCGCTACTTCTCGCCAAGTGCCCTGCCCATCTCCACTTCAGCTGTGCGATTCGTTTACCGACGTCGGATACTTTCGTACGGCGCCGGATTTCGCTGTTTGGAACACGATCAACAAGGGAGATACCTAACATGGCTCGCTCCATGGCCCTTTGTGTCACGTTCATTTTGTGTAGAACTCCCTTGTTGAGCGCCCAAGTTTCTGATCCGTAAGTGAGGGTGGGCAAGACACATTGGTTAAATACCTTCGTCTTAAGGCATTGGGGGATTTTAGATTTAAAGACGCGCGACAGGTTACTAAATGCAGCCCAACCCAGCTGAATTCGTCTAGCGACCTCTTTCTCTTGGGTTCGTTGATCAAAAGATAAACAGTGTCCAAGATATACGTAATCACGCACGACTTCCACTTGCGTGTCACCAATGATGATATGTGGTGTCTGGGTTAGTCGGTTAGTCATGATTTTCGTCTTGGACATGTTCATCCTGAGACCAACGGTTAGAGATGCTATACGCAGTTCATCCAGCATGATTTGGAGGTCTAAAACGTTCTCAGCTAGAAGGACGAGGTCGTCTGCGAACCTTAAATGCGACAATCATTATTCATAGTTCAAGGTTATTGATGTCAATGCCAATTTACTTGGCCGTAACACACCCGAACCTATTTTTCTTAGGCCGATTTTTCCTGTTATTATATAACCTACTTATAGCAACGAAATAACGGCCGTTGTTTGACTAGTTTATATTATTTGAGATCTATAGGACGCTTAATATTATAAGCATATTCATAGTGTATTTTTGTTAGATTTAATGGACAATTATATGATTATGAGTCAAAATAACGTTATTTATACAGGTAGTGTCGATTAGGTGCAAACGCGGACTTACTTTCTATTCGGCTCGCTCTCACCAATACGCGAGCGTTGTCTTCTCATTGGGGAACATTGAGAAGACAACTGCTTGACCGTGAACTACTTGCATAAAAAGGTAATTGTTTAACTTCATGTGAGACGGGTGATTTTACAAATTAAAAGACCAAATCGTAGTAGGCACTCGTACCTAAGTAATTATAAATTTTAAAGTATATAGGTACTGCATTAGTTAGGTACCTTTATTCTATATTATTAAGTCATTAATACCAGCAAAATACTTGATTAAGAATGAAAGTTTAAATTGTTTTGAGTAAGTGCATGACTCGAATAATGTTATAGGCAATTTACAAACAAGTCCCTAGTGAGAGAAGTATCTTCAACCTTGCTTCGTTAAATTCTTGCCTCTTAGATACATATTGTAGTACCTAAATATAACTCATATAAGTCTTATCTATTGGCGGCGGTGCATAAACCATGCGTGATAGGCACGCTGGAATTTTGATTCCATTTTCTTAAGTATTTACCTAAGTATATGTACATACAATTGTGCAGTGTCAAAATTAAACAAATTAATATTTAATTTATTAATACCTACTAACTACTCTAGTCCCATCCACTGAACCCAGGTTCAGGTAATTTACAAGACAATAATAAACATTTAGAGTTACAATATTTGATTTCGTATTAGAAATTAACAGTGAACATTGTTTGACAAACATGAATCTTAATTTGCATTTCTGCAGAAACACTTATCTGAATTCATGAAATGTTTCGTTGATAACTTACTTAAGCATTAGTTTTGGTTCACAATAGGCACCTACTTAATATTTAATGTACATAACACATAGTTGTGTTAATTAAGTTCAGCATATTTATGGTCCTCTGAATAATATTCACATTCTAACCATGTTATTTCCACTGTTCATCATCTCCGCACAAAATATTGTGCAAAAAGAACCACTAACTACAATATATTCCCTAAGGTCCATCGATCCAATTCAATCACAAGAGCACACTAGTATATTCCACGTACACGCGCGACATTCCAGGATATGTGTATTCTTGAAGGTTTTTCGGATCATAGGTGCGCGACCGAGGTGGTCGCCGTGCGCGAATGCTACGCCTTGCGGGCCGTGAGCGGCGCGGCGTCGGGCTGCGCGGGCGCCGCCAGCGGAAGCAGCTTGCGCGCCAGCCGGGTGAAGGTGCTCCGGAACTGGCGGCTCATGCTGCAGTACAGCACGAAGTTGACGGCCGACCCCAGCAGCGCCATCAGGTCCATCACCTCACCTGACAAAATAATTTATGTTTAGGTACCTACAAACCTTTTGGCATGGCCACGGCATTGGTCTAAGGCGACCGGTGGCGAGCGAATCCATAACAACAGGCCGATATCGGAACTTCCCCTCGCAGGTTACACTTAGACCAATGTCGTGGCCAGAACATTACGAATCATTACAAAGGTTGATCAATTAGTAGCGTGTCATAATGCGACTTTTAAAAATGAAATGAATCAATTGTGTGGTACGTATCAGTACTTTTACTGTTTTGTTTTTTTAGTATATATATAATTTTTCTTGAACCCATATAATAATTAGCGTAACTATCGTAACTGTCATAATCCTCAACAAAATAACATTTTGGTCGTAAGGCATTTGTTTTTTTAACAATAGTTATACTTTGGTAACTTCGGTATATAAATATTGCTATCAAAAAATTCCAGCGGACTACATAATCATCAATAAAGTCGCGGGTTTGTGTTGGCTCTATGCAATAAGGCCAATCAGTCCCCGGCCGTCGTGTTGTCGTTGCTTTTAAGAGCACGCTATACAAAGGCACAGGAGGACTACAAAATACAATAACTCAGAGATGACGATATAGGTCCATCCATTCGTCCACTCAACTTAGTATGTATTGTGTTGTACCAAGAACCCAGACAATTCAATACATTGATGTAGGTATGAGTATATTATGTAAATATGAGTACCTACTTACTTCAATCGCGTAGAAAGGACCGCATTCTATTCTCTGAATTCCATAATTGATGTTTACCTACCTGTGGTTAACATTAAGGTAGAAAACCAAACCTAAGGTAATAATGTCGTTCAATGAAAAAGCAAAACGAAATTTTATATAATTTTACGTTCAAAAACGGCACAGACCCTTCGTAATTTATCACGTTAAACCATTTATTTAATTTATCATGTTACGCCATTTGCTCTCCTTTACGACTTAAGGACTCTTTGCTCTCGTTAGCTTTCAAGTTAGAAACGGTAAGTATTATCCATCCAGTAGGTATACATTTTACTACGTTTAAGTAGACCTTCATTATATAAATAGATATAGTATCACCAACGGTGTAAATCTTCTAAAATCCACCTTACTCAAGGCCTCAAATATCAATTTTGAAACTACGTGAGGTCAAAAGTTCAATAAAGTTACGTTGATTAATTACGCCTGTAAGCTTGGAAGAAAGCTCGCTTAATTGCTCGAGTTTAACCTAGATACCCATCAAAAGTTCACTTCACATTAAGACGAGTATCTCCAACTGAGAGGACAAGTTATGCCAACAATCTTTGATAACAATTGATTTTGTTAAGGACTTCTTATATTTTGTGTTTAAGTTTAATAATTGTTTATTATCGCGGAACCAGGCACACGCACGTGATCAATGGGGAATTATATTGACAACATCAGACTTCACTCTCAGACATCAGAATTCCCAAAGGACCCGCCAAGTGCTGTGTTGTTGAGTAATATTCTTGTGGCATATTTTTTCTTTCAACATAAATTTAAAACGAAATACAGAACAGCTATATATTAAAACCTCTATCCGAAGCTCTTTAACAGAGCTATTAGTACAAGCAATAAAAATATAATAACCATTAACATTTGGCGACCGCATGCAAATAGATGGTTTCCAATATGAAGAAATAAATTACATTTTTAGATTTTTATATTGACTTCAAAACTACAGTAGCGCTTTTCGTGACTACATCGAGGTTGGTAGGGTAGCATCATATCATTTGGCTTGGCAAACAGTGAGTACTGGTATAATATGGTCATGCATAACAGACGGTTACGCGGCCGGTAAGAGCTCCCGCCGTTTTGCGATGTCAAAAGATAATGTGAAATTGCTGTATGACACCACGCCCTTGGCAGCAGAATAAATTATGCAACAAATCTTACACGAGTATGAAACTTTTGTCAAACCTTTGATACTTAAGTGCCTTTTGACCCCACAATTATATCAGTTACAGAAATAATAAATAACTTAGTTCAATTTATATATAGGTTCTTAAAATATGTCATAAATTAAATACGCCATGTGGGTCATTTGCAGAAAAAGTGTACCTTTCAATTTTTTTATGCGATCTTGGACTGTAATACACCATTTTACTCGGCATCGTGCGTACTTTTCAGTTATGAAACGAAAAAAGTATGTCTCTACTGTCACGAAAATAAGTATGTAAATTGAGATTACTCAGTTTAGTTACTCCCATACTAAATGTATGAAACGAAATGTAACGAAACTGATAAAAAAAAAATCTCAAATTAGTTACAGAATTTTTCATACATTTAGTATGGGAGTTACTAAAGTAAGAAATCTCAATTTACATACTTATTTTCGTGACATTAGATACATACTTTTTTTGTTTCATAACTGAAAAGTACGCACGATGCCGAGTAAAATGGTGTATTACAGTCCAAGATCGCATAAAAAAATTAAAAAATTAAAAGGTACACTTTTTCTGCAAATGACCCATGTACCTGAGTAGACATAAATACAATTCAACATAGTAGGTATAGTGATCAGCTATGTTGAATTGTATTTATTTTAAGACAGTTACAGTTTTTTTTATATAAATATCTGTTTTCTGCGTTGTACTGACATTCTATAAACCTTCGCCATTTCTTTTTTCATATTTCGTAATGGTGTTATAATATTTATTTGAGATCGTCTCCATTTGACAGACGGGAGACGAGTGTTCATAAAGTCTAAGCGCGCAATAAACCTTCATTTTTACCTGTGCGACAAACCTGAGTGTATCAAAGTCGTAATATTATATAAGTACGGCAATATACGGGTTATTTGTGTTAAATTTGATACAATTCCTTCTTAGTACATTTTTTTAAATAATATTCTTGTAAAATTTTGGATGGGTACGTTATTAAAATTCCAAAATAAATTCAATAAGTCGGTACCTGCTTTTGTAAATTGAGCTACCTTGAAAGCATTATACATTCAATTTAACTTGATTGAGAAAACTTCGAATTTAATTTGTTGATATAAGCAAAGTTTTGGCAGCCCGTTAACCTTGTTCGGGAAAGAAAATTTAAATTCAACCTTCAGGTATCGGTTGGAAACTACGAATTCGAACTTTCAAAAGGATTCACAACTTCAGATGCATGTGATGCTTAATACGTGGAAAGAACACGACTAGTGTCTTAATCATCATCAGTCGATCCATCGTGACATCATGTCCTAATGTTGCTGACCAGTCCATTATTGAATCATGAAAAACAGAAGTAACAGTTCCATACAAAATCTGCTACTTACAACTAGAATGTATTTTTTTAAAGTAAAAAAAAT
Source organism: Thaumatotibia leucotreta (assembly GCA_025490895.1). NCBI lineage: Eukaryota > Metazoa > Arthropoda > Insecta > Lepidoptera > Tortricidae > Thaumatotibia > Thaumatotibia leucotreta. The sequence continues at coordinate 14,628 of JALPQI010012329.1, forward strand.
ATTTATAGCACAACAACAGAATGAGTTTCACAAAAATAGGTAAGTACTTATTTAGCATAACTTAATGGTAATGCGTATAGCAGTGCATTACAGAAGTTTCAGGGGCCCCCGCACTAGGCAAGGCCTGTATCGCGGTAAACTGTGTTGCGGGAGACTATATCGCGGGAATGTTGCATACCTATCATGTTTTTATAGCATTAAAAAGTGGCAAAGAGCATGTTGGACTGTTGGATCATGCTCAATATAGGATTCCGTGTAGTACTCCATTTCGAACATAATAAACAAAAGCACGTAAAAAATCCTGTTCGTGGCGTATCCTAATTTCCTGAATTTTTGGTCTTAATTTTTTGCAATTTAGGAGCATTCCATGAAAGCATGTCGTAAGCAACACTGTCTTTTCAATACTTTTGAGAAAATAAATTAGTAAGCCGAGTTACGGCATAATAATAACATATCAAGGCTTTAAGATTGACGTTGTTTCCTAGCAGCTAGCATATTTTATTAGGGTAGCTACCATAGCGAGTCGTAAGCGACAAAAAGTGGATGTTTTCATTAGGGCTCTCGGTCGTGTCCGGGTTTCGTGTACCCGTTTCCGTGTACCCGTTTCTTTGCTACCGGGAAACGGGTTTCTTCCCCGTTTGGAACGTGTAATTAGGAACCGTGTAATTAAGACACGAATACCCGTGTCTGATCCGCCCTCAATGTGTAGTGGCATTAGCAATCTAAAACATAGGTTCATAAACATCGGTTTTATATTTGAACAAAGTATTGAACCGCATTTAACCACTAACAAAGAAAATTTCTAGCTGCGTAATTCGTAAAAAACTTCGAATTTTTCGGTAGGTATTGTTTTGTTTCTGACTTTTTACTAAAAAAACATAGGCTTTTCGAATATTCAATTGCAATGGATCCACAAGACTCAAGCTTGGAAACGTTTCTAACTTGGAAACGTTTCTAAGTGGAAACGTTTCTTGGCGTTTCGTGTCGTTCGGGTTCTTAGTACCGCCGGTGTTAAGGATTCGTGTACACGTGTCTGCGGGTAACACGGATACCGGTAGCCCTAGTTTTCATGGTATGCTCCTTTAATACTATTAATGAGTTTCTGATGGATGACAGAGACCTTGGTTTTTTTAATACTGTTAATGAGTTCCTGAAAAAAAGGGATATTGAGAAGACATCACATTCAGGACAAATATCATTATATGAACATCGTATGCTTTACAGATAGGTACTGATTAAAAACATTGTAACATGTAGGTACACACTATAACTGGCAAACAGACAGATGAATGAATTCGACGAAAGTATAAGGGTTCCATAGTTATCATTTTGGCTACGCCAAATAAGAATATCTACGTATAGTCAGAAACATTATAATTACAATAAGTATATAAGGTAAATTAGTACCTAGACTTGTTCGGTCCGTGTACCTACAATGTGTAATTAGGGCATTCCAGTGTTAACATTTTCAGTTTCACATACCTACATTAATATCATGATACGAATACATGTAGGTATATGTTATAAGATTATGTTTAAGCATTCTTGATTCGGTACATGAAAATCACTTGAGCTAAAACCACGTAAAAACTAAAATAATCTAACACCTCGTCAATTCCAATATTGTTCAATATTATATTGATATGGGATCTAGTTCTGTCCACGTCAAATTACATTATCAGTGTTATTATTTATCGGGTACCATTGGTTCAAAACAAGTGTGACATCTACTTTAGTATGCATTGAACGAGATAGAAATGCACAAGCAATATTATTTCGGCCAAAAAAGTGGTCTGAATTCACGTACAAAAACCAATAACAACGTGTAAAGCGTCATTACAGACATTATAATTTTCGCCCGTTTGTGATAAAGCCATATTCGGGATAATTAATAACTTCAATAAGCGTATTGAAATTCTGTTAAGCACTAATTGGATAACATTAATTTATTGTGTGTTAATTGATTTTGTCAGGTTTCCTGACTGATTGAATATAACGATGGTCATAGTTCACAGTAGCCTTTGTTCGCGATTAAGTCTCGTTAAAACAATATCTCATTAAAATAATATAAAAAAACATTGTTATTTTAACTCGTTTAATTGGTAATTAGTTAATTAGTATAAACAGTTCGAATAAATGAAGTGAGAGACCTTTAGAGCCCAGTTGGTCCAGATACATTAATTATGTTTCACTTTTTATGTACTTAGACCAAAATAATTACCTATGGTTTATTTTTCACAGTTTTTAAGTTGTCTTTCCCCGTTATTTAGGAACGATGCCTCTCGTCATTCGATAGGTATGTCTACTATTCAATGATGGGTTGAGTTCATCAATGTTACAATTCAATCAATTTAAATACTAGTTCGAAATATTCGTAATTTGATTTTCTTCATCAATATTTGGACGACGGAAGCGGGTTGGCGGAGAAAGTAGGTCAGATAAACAGAGTTATATACCCACATAGTGAACAAAAATAGTGGTGACCAGTTGAAGGGTAAAGACATTTAGTGTATTCTAGTTATGATTTTGTGGAACCGGACGCCGGACGTCCAAGAATTAAAGTACAATTTATATTTGATCAAAATATTTTATCATCTATTTTTTCCTAACCAGTTTATTCAGAATATGTTACCTACTGAATAGGTAAACAGCGACATGTTTTTATTATCAAATAGTCTCTAGCTTTCAGAGAGTTGGTTTATAATTCTTACATAACAGCGACTGTGGCCAACGGAGGCTTTTCAGGGCTATCGCCGCGGCCACGACATCGGTCTAAGGCGACCGGCTTAGCGGAAAACTTATGGTGCTCCCTCTCGTACCTATATCGGCTTCCCGCTCCCACTCATGGATTCGCTCGCCGCTAGTCGCCTTAGACCAATATCGTGGCCGGGGCATATGGGCTCGGGAACAACTGACAAACATTAATATTTTTTCACTTCTCATGCTCTTAAAATGTTATTTTAGTCCCTGCATATCGGGACTAAAACTCTTTATTAATCTCTAGGGACTAAAGTAAATTTTTTTTAATTGACGTTGGAAACCCGTAAACAGCCACACTCACGGTGTTCAAGAATAAAGGATAGTCGCCATTTTCAGTGCTTGTGTATGGACCACTTTTGTGCATGCCGTGGATACAACCTCTAAACTTTTTTTTATTTGACTTTGGAAACCCCTAAACAGCCATTTCTAGTGTTTATGATTTTTGAACGAACGGTTATTGACATTGAAAATAACCTCAAAATGTCAATCGTGAAAAAATATTAAGGAGAATTGATTTATTTTCTTGATATACATGTATATTTAATACTTGTTTAATATATGATTAAGATTGAATCCAATTTATTACTTATTTTTTAATAACCAATTAGCTTCAAAATAGTTATGTAGTTAGCTCCAATTCGTTGGCTAAATATGCAAGTATTTAAAGCGTCATATTTCGAAAAAGGAATACAGATAAAACTTAAAAGCGGAACGAATTTGATTGCTTATTTTTTGTGTTTTTGTCCATTAATAAGTAATATTGTTCAAATCGTAGTTATATAATTTACGATGTCACGTCATGCGATGAAGAAGTATTAACGCCTTACTCCAGAATGAAGAAGAATGCAAAAGAGGTGGTGCAAAATCTTTTGCCACCGAAATCTAGTGTAATATATTCAAAAGCGTATCAAACTTTTATGGATTGGAAAACTGGAATGCAATTAGGTAGGTACCAACATCATTTATGGAACGCGTATTTCTGACATATTTTGATGAAAAATCTAAGAAGCTTAAAACCACACTGCAACTAAACCATATAACTTGAAAAAGTTTGCGAATTTATCGTAAAGTGGCCATGTTCCAAAGAAATCGGAAGTTTTGACATAGCAGAACATATATTTTTTTTTGTTTCTTATTTTGTTCTTTCTGTTAATTAATACGGGGATTATGTAGAACGTAGTTTTTTTCCTCGCATTCTAAGTGAAAAGTAGAGTGTTTAATTCGGGACTAAACAGCCATAATGACACTCGAACTACATCCACCCTCGCTACGCTCGGGTGGATAAATATCTCGTGTCATAATGGCCTGTTTTAGTCCCTCGTTGAACAATCTACTATTATAAGCTCTGTCATTGGTTTGCGCTGGGTATAGAAAAGATAATAAGCTGTATTGTAAACGATTATATTTTGTAATTATAAATAGAACTGTCTATAATTTCTGTAAATGTATGAAGCACCAATAAGTACCAGTTTCAAATCGTCCGTCTGGAGCGTAATAACTCAACGCATTTAATTATTCACAAACTCATCGCAAATTCACAAAGACTATTGTGATTAGTATTCGCCTTAAGCTCGACATAAGTGTCATTTACGCGTGAAATGGAGCAGTTGATTAGAATGAGAGTAGCTGCGGATCAGTCGGATTTGGGACGTGACACGAAATCGTTGTCTCGCTACACTCGCTACTAAAAGGCAGTTGGTAGGTACATTAGTGGGTAACATAAACAGTGTACCGTCAAAGTCAAAAAGGGTAATTTCATGCATTTCATTGCGTGTTTATTTATTTACGATGAAAGTCCCTAGCTTTATTGACACTTCGTTATGGTCTGTCGGGAAATTCTGTTTACATTTGCGCCTTATTTTAAGGTTATTGTGGTGGTATTTACACATGTTTAGTAAAATACATGTAAATTACTCCACAGCTCTATTTATTGTGTTCATCTTATTTGTAATTACCTTGTTGTAACATACCGGAAACTAAGCGAGGCAAAAGTTAGTCTTCTGACCTAGCCACATCCGAGCTGCACCTGCCGCGAAATATCTAGTCCGTTCATAAGTTGCTCGTATTTTACTGTAGGTACATATAAGTAAATTGATTCAAACTTTCGTGAGACATAATAACTATAAATATAATTAAACTGATATAAACTCACGTGTATTTCGTCACTGCGTGCGACATGTTTCGGAGAGCCTAGCGTACCTATCTATAAATTGTTATACTAATTTGGAAAATAAGGACAACCACGTAAAATATACTGAAAAACTACCCAGTAGCATATATTGCCCAAACTTGCTCGTTAGACATACCTATATAACAAGTAGAAACATTATACAGAATTATTGGAAGGCCGATGCAAAGCTTTACGATAAAGTAAACGGTATAGACCAACAAAATATACAAAAATACCGGTTTAGTTTAGATTTTTTTACAGACGTTTGTAGTTCATGATCATGATCCAAAATTAAGAATTGAAGGACGGTATCCTTTTGACAACTTTAAAAAAAACGGAGCGTGATTTTTTGTCAAAACCTTTTGGGAAACATGGCTTATTATCGCTCTTTAATTTGAGGTATCATTTACGCCGTTCACGCGGATACTTACTATACGCGTTCTTGCGATAACTCAAAAAATATAAACTTAGCCCAAAATGTTCATCTGTTACCTTGAAAGTAACAGTACAAAAGTTTGAAATTAAATCGAAATCGTCTGCCCGGCCCCCGCCTGGAATGTCCCATACAATACAAGGTGTAATACCCACCGAACGTATAAGTAGCACCGAAGAGAGCTTGCGGCAGAGCCAACAGCATCCGCGTAGTACGGTCCGTGAGGCTCACGCCTTACTTGACCCCGTCTTCTTTTAGACTTGCCTTTCCACTCTGTATACATTGGAATATCAAGATGGTAATACTCACCGAAAGCATAGTATCATACTTAGAACAAGTGTGGTGCAGTAGCAGTCAGAAGACCGAAGAGAGCTTGTGGCAGCGGCCAAGAAGGGCCAACAGCATCCGCGTGGTGCGATCCGTGCGGTCACCCTCTTCGTTTAGACGAGCTTTTTCACCCTGCATAGATTGCAATGTGAAGATGGTAATACTCACCAAATGTATAGTAGCACACTTGGAACAAGTGTGGTGCAGTAGCAGTCAGGAGGCCGAAGAGAGCCTGCGGCAGCTCCGTGGCCAAGAAGAGGCCAAGAAGGGCCAACAGCATCCGCGTGGTGCGGTCTGTGCGGCCTCCGCCTCGTTTGCCCCCGTCTTCGTTCAGACGAGCCTTTTCACCCTGCACACATTGGAATGTCGTCAAAATGTCATACAGAATGTAATAAAAAAACTTGGTACAAGATAACGTGGTAAAGACCTGAATTTATCAACGATTTTAAACAAAATTTACTATCGCTTCAATTTTGATCGGGATAGCGGTATGCATAATATGCATAATATACTGATACCTACACAAATCACTATCTCGCTGACATACTCACCATACCGTGTACCGTCATCATGACACTGTTACAGTTATTTGGTCTGAAATTTTTCAATTAAAACTGGTTTTTGCCAAGGCGATCGGAAAAAAAGTTTTACTCTGAACGGAAATTCACTGCAGCACATTTAGATACACATGACATGAGATAGGTATTACAGACGTATCGATTTATGAATTTTGGTTACTGATGTAATGAGGCATTCATTACTTAGGTAATGTAGGTACGATTCTCACAGACTGGCGGGACTCGACTTGTATTTTAAATTTGTACGACCACAAGCCGATCGGCTCCACGCAGACGCGGGTGCAAGGATCTGACTCCGTCGCTATACATACGAGTAACTGCACATGCAAGTAGAAAGTGCGCTCCGGCGCGGCCTTAATCCAGTAGATCGCATGACAATCGTACATAATGACACATTTTTGAAACAATCACCAATCTAACGTTTACAAAACATGCATGACAAGTATTTTTGTGCTGCACGTAAATACTGCTAAAAATTACACACCAAGTACGTGTGCACTGTGCACGGAGTCTAGATCAGACTGTTATTTGTGTATTTATTGAATGTAAGCTGGTATCGCTCACGGATCTGTTACTTTTTAGAATAATGTAAAAGTGTTGTATGCTATTCCATACATATCGTTTTATCTGTCGATACACCTCTCTCACTTAATTGGGTGCGATTTGGGCTCGCACCCGGAGAACATAAATTTCAGCCTTCGTTGTGCGATTCAAAATAATAAATCATTTTAATGAACCAACATAAATCATCGCAAATACCTAAATACTAATAATGTATCAAGTAATTATATTGTACTAAGTTAGACTTTAACTACTTATCTATGTTCATAGAACTTTCTCACGAAACAGCAAACATGTCATGTTTGCCCGTCCATTTTATACAAAAACATAATTTAACTTGAACGTTTTCATTTAAAACTTTATCAGTTTGTTGTTCGTAATTGAAAATAATAAACAGAAATGTGTATATTTCATTCACCTACCTCATTCGTTGTAATAGCCGACTTTTTCAAAAGTTTCTGCCGTCTTCTGTCACTTGACTTCATTTTCAGAATTAAACAAACACTTAATATCGATAGTATTACACAAGGTATAAGTTTTATAAATACACTGTATATCCAAAATATCGCAGTCAATAGGGCACTGTTAGTGGTCATAGTGATGGCGAACTTGGAAGCGGGCTCGACCCGGCTGTAGGTCACGTTCACGTCACTCGCGTTATTCATTGTGGTGTTTGTACTAATTTTGCCCGGGACTGGCTCTATATTCATAGCAAAGTATATAGGAAGACACAATACTGGACTCACTGCATACGCTAGCGTAATAGCTACATTCGTGTTTCTTTTATTACAAAACGTCCGGTTCAATTGCGGAAATTTGATTGCTATATATCTCCATATTGCCAGCGTGATCGTCAGCCAGATTGAGACAGTATGGAACGTCTGACTGAAGATCGAGTGGAAGTACACAAACACTGCGGCGGCGTAAGAGTTTCTGCTTTGTTCGGTGCCGACCTTCACGTAAATGAGAAACGCAAAGGGAATGTAGTCTATCATGACGAGGAGGTCCGCAACGGCTAGACCGGTGAGGATGGAGTTGGTGGACGAGGCCATCTCCTTGCGACTGAGCACGGCGATATTCACGGAGTTGGCCACGGAGCCGAGGACGCAGATCACCAGAGCGATGTAGCCGTGAAATTGTGTGAAAGTTTTTTGGAAACTGCCTCCCCACGGGTTGCAGTATTCGGGCGGTAACTGATACTCGCCGCCGCCTTCGCCCGACATTTTAGCCGAGCTTCCGCTATGCTTAGGGTAGCAAAGCAGCGCATCAACTTTTCTTACCCATCCAGTGTGCTTATTATCTGAAACGGAAAAGAAAAGTATTATTCTAGATTTCGCAATACACCGTAATTAAATTTGTGGTAAACTGAGAGAATAAAACTGTCGCTCTTAATCTGTCTGTCGCTCAATAACACTTCAGTCAGGCCTAGGCCATGTAATGGTAGCTACAATTAATTGCTTTTAGACTTATATTACACCATCGATTTAGATTATGAATTATGATTTAATTTATCTTTATCAACATTATTAAGATGAAGTTTTTCTTGTTACGTTCTTGTAATAATTACACATTCAAATAGTACTTACAGCGACAAAAGGACCGATATTATTCCTAAGAAACAACTTTATATGCGAATAGAGTCGTGTTTGGGTCCCGGCAAGTTGTGCGGACGTTCTATACCTATTATCATTCCCGTCGGCCATTATTCAAGCCTGAGCCCACTACAACTATAGCTGTATATTGAGGAGAGTGACACATTACTGCTATTATTTATTTTGTCTACAAAATAAATACACTCAACTGTAAATACTTCAACTGTAGGTGTATGAAATACCTATTCTATGCTTCAACGCTATTTTTATACTTGAAGAGTACATTTCATTTCGCGGCGCGAGTAATCTGTTTGTGAAAAAGACATTTTTGCGCGTGTAATGTTCTCGAAGTCTAGTCTGCATACTAACGACTAGTTACGCTCAGTAGAAATGAACGAAAATTGCTTTTTGCTGAGAATTGTTTTTCGTTTAGCACAAAGTCAGCGTGACAGAATGATTAATTGGCGTAAACTCGGGGGATCCTTTTGAATCGAAGATCACAACATGCGGCTAACACCCGTGCGAGTACAGAACTACAATTAATCAAAATTTTGTAGTAAAAAATAATATGGTCCATAATAAAAACACACACAAACGTACCAGTCGTAAAAAAATATATTTCGTAATGCCAAGAACACGACGGAATGGAAAACGAGAGGGGAAGCCTATGTCCAGCAGTGGGACACACAATAGCAGTTATTCAATTTAAAAAAACGCCGAGAAAATACAAGAAACTATGTTTTTGTAAACTTTATCAAACTGAAAAACATTATTATACTACAATTTTATTGAATTTGGAATTGGCGTAAAGCAAATTAAATCAGGACTGTAAGAGTAGGTACAGGCAGACATGAAAGTTCATATTTCCCTTCCGGTCAACGATAATTGAATTTTCCCGTTAAAGGAATCAAGAGGAAGCAACAATTACCTGTGTATTTTCCCATATCAAATATAAAAAGAAACGGAATTTCTTAGCAAAATTTTTTTAAATATATTTTTTAGTCCACTAAACAAGTTTCCAAAATGATAAAGAAAGACTGTTCAAAACACAAAGCCAACGAAAACTAAAACATTTTGTAAATCGAATTATTATTTTCTACGAGAGTGCAACCAATTTTTGGGGATTAAATAAAGCCTTAAAAGTACATCCAACTCCTCACATTTCAAAGACAGCTAAGCCTGTTTTGAATGCTGTCAGATAAAACTGACTAGCTCGTTCCCATCATTCTTTTCGCAATCGTAACAAAAGGATAACGCTGAAATTAACTAGGTATTTAACAGTATTTCTCCGTAAATTGAAAAATAACTCTTAGCTATTCTAACATAGGTAAATGGTCAATTTCTAGTGGCCTAGCTTGCTTAGAATATTTAGTTATTTTAAATCTTTACCTTGCCAGCATGCAATCGAGTGCAGCATTGTAAGTGCTACGAAGATGGATCGCATTAGATACAGTAGCTGCGCTCCAAAACATACATAGCTGACGTAGGTGAAGACTGCCACTTGCCAGGCTAAAAAGTGGGATTGGGCCAGCCACAACTACCGCATGCATCCGGTAAGGTGGACTAACATTGCCATTAAATGGATGCCGTAAGCGAGACACGGACGGGAGCAGACCCGGCGGAGATGGCGGAACACCCTAGATGCTTTCATCAACAGTTGGCCAGAATTTACACAAAATAGGGAGTTGTGCAAATACAATATGCCTTTGCCCAGCAGTAAGACCTAACGTTGTAGACTAAGGAAAAAACTTTACCTCCATTATCCATTCCCATTTGTCCATTTCGTGGTATAATATTAAATGCTGAATTTGACTGTTTTGTTTTGTCCTGTCATGCTTTTTATATTTGCCACGAATAAATTATTTGTATTTGTATTTTACCTTAATCCAATATTTCAACTATTATAATAAGAACGATTGAATAATAAAACTTATTTTTATAGCATACACAATTATCTTATCGGGGTGTTTCTATCATTTCGAGAAAATCGGCAGAATTTGGGAGAATTGTTTATTTCAATTTTTTTGTGTGGCAATGGTAAGACCTATGGAAAATAAAAATTAATCAATATTGCATTTTCTATTATACGCAATTTTTCCGATTTAATAAATTATGAACAGAATATTTTTTTGAAAATAAATGGCAATGAAGTAAAGAATACGATAATGATGTTAAATATTTATGGGAATGAAAATGCGATGTTAGCAATGAAGGGTCATACAAAAAAGCCATAATGTAGTCGTAAGTTTAAGTTTTAATTGATCTACTTACTATAATTAAGTACTAAAAATTTAGTTTTCAATATTACTTGTTACTTTCAATAGGTTCATGTGCATGATTAGAAACGAGAATGGTAATTAACATAAAATGGTGTAATTAATTTAATACTGAAATTCATTACCATATTTTTTTGTTCCTTACCATTATACTATTTCATTTTACCTATCGCGGACGAAAGCCTTAGGCTCTGTTCATCCATGAAACTGCACAAATGTCAACTCACTCACTTAAAAAAATATTGCTAACAAATTATAGGACATAAAAAAAAAAAAATCGCATTTTCTTGAACCTTAAGACGATGGCTGTCGGGCAAAAATATAATATTCATACCTTCAGAAAAGTTTACATTGCCAATTATTCGTTAATATACTAATTGTAAAATCTGTATTAAAATACTATCTAGAGCAAAATAAAATCCAATTGAAACTATTTCTAGAAATATAGTAAGAATAAGTCTAGTTCTTAGGATCCAAATTACACACTCATACTCGTATTGTCACATTCCTAGTTGATCTAATGCTCGTACAGCTATTTTAAATTGAAAATGTCAAAATATTGTAATAATATAACGTTGTTTTTCCGTTAGTTCGTTACTCGGGTGTAAGTTTTGTCCGGTAGAATCTAATACAAGTCACAGGTTTTGTCCCGTTACTTACAATCAATGAAACCCACCACTGGCTGCGTTTACCCAAAATTCATATAACATTCACAAGTTTTACGACCTAGCTATAAAAGAGCGCCCGGACCATATACGGACAAAAGATCCACATAACACTAGCAGCGTTACCATGCTGAAATTAGCTGAATTACCATGTAAAGTTGATGGACCAACCGTTAATTTAAACACTCATTCATCATATGCAAAATAATAACGATGGGTGACTAGGTATGTTCTATTGAACTATTTAGCGGTGAATAAAACAGAGTAGCAACTTGGATATACAGTGAAACCGCGTTAATATGTTTTTGTAGGGACCAGGAGCGTATCATGCGGAAAGCAAGCACCATACAATGTTCGTATTTGTTATTTCGTGGTGAAATGTTTTATTAATGTAATACTTTTTTTGTGCCTAGATAAGTTAAACAAATTATACTCGGGTTAAACCTGCGCATGAGATGCGATCAAGAATTTTACCGATCGCTTTGTCTTGTCTGTTACGTACAAGGAAGAGCGGTCACTAGAATTGATTTTTTCGGTGTAATATTCAATTGGTATGGTAATGTTATCTTACCGCCTATAGCCCGTGAAATCTAAGAAGGAATTCTTGACAGTTATAGATTTACCCTTATTAATATGAGGGCAACGGCAAGACTCACAGTATGGCGAGGATCAAATAGGAAGTTATCAGGCTATAATGTGAGTTACAGATAGCGTACTCGTATTTAACGGAATGGTGAATGTCTTATCCATGAAAAAATATTGGGAAACAAGCCTAAACTTGCTGAGACCGCCATAACATGGCGTATTATGCGGGAAATCGTATTAAATGTTATTGCATTAAGCGGGTTCTAAAAACGTACATAGTTTATTTTTTGATTAGACGGGCTATGATTATTGAGCTTGTATCATTTATTTTTGATCTTACTTCATCATAGCCGACCTATCTACCACTCAAATAGTGTAGGAAACTACACCGCGTACATCGCTTTGAAAGATTATTAATTTGATTTGGTAAAATTTAGTGACATGTATGTATTTATTTCTCGTGCATCGGTTATACAGAGTGGAAAGGGACGACGATCTTTCCCGCTACCGACCGAGTCTACCAACCATTACGAGTAACTTTCAGTATGGGATCAACATCGAAAGCGTACATGGAAAATTGACTTTTCCATACTATTGAACTCTAACTAATCACTCACTTTGTATGAGAGGTTAATGTTTTTTAAAGATATTTCTATGTTGGTACTGTACTGAATGTTCATCGTAATGGTTTATAGCGGGAATATGCAAGCGATGTGTTCTGATTTGTTTATTTACCTAATCAGAATAATTAGGACTCTAGCAGGCCCATCTCAATTTAATGCCTTTAGTTCTTTTTGTAACTTTTGCCGCATTGCAGCGCCATAGTTTTTTTATTTAAGCATTACATCTGTTTTAGTAGAAGGTACTAATAATATTTGTACTTAGCACTGAAGGAAAAAAGGGATATACGATAAGAAGGGCACAAATGAAAATTATCATACTCTATAATTAGTAGGGGTCACGGTCCATACAAAGTTGAGAAAAATTGTGCGCTGCGAGTTACAGTTTTGTAATTTTAACCAGAGCTAGAGGGTCTCAAAATAGTTGTTTTTAGATGTGGAGGGAAAACCAATTCCCTCCCTGAGCGCGGGGGGAGGGGGGTGAATGTGCATGCGGAAGGGTTAAGTTTAATATTTTTTTACTAATCAATAAGGCCTACTATGCGTTGTTTGGTATCATTTTCGTGTAAAACAGACATGGAAAATCCATTTTTTATCATAAACATGATCAATTTCATATAAAAAAGTAGATTTTTTGGAGTAAAAGTAAAGAAGTTACCGTTTTAATTTTAATTTAAGCGTCATATAAGTATTAAAAAACAAACTAATCAAATTTTAAAAAATACTGTAGAATAGTATATTTATTGCAGTTTTTAAAAATAAACAGTTTTTGTGGTCTTTGTACAAAAATTCATTGAAAAAAAAATTGCACCTGTCGCGTACCTCAAACAAAAACCTCCGCGTAACCTCCTCCTACCTCAAAAAAGAGACTTTTATGCCGGTAACTGCTCATGGATTATACATATTTTATTACTTATGTATATGTTATTGTTCATATTACAATTGTAAATATTTATTGATACGAAAGTAAATTGAATATTTTCTGATTTTCTTTGTTTACATAGCCTAAGATTATTAAGAATTTTATTTGTTCAGATTCTATTTTTAGATTTGATCTATTATTGTATACCGCGTGTATATTATGTATTATCTGGTCTATCTTATCATACATATGATATATAGTCACTGATCATATGAATCGTAATGGGTAATCATTTTTACAAGTGTTATTCGGTAACGATCTCATTACCAAAGACGATAAAGGTAATTTTTACTAACCGGGACTAAACAACTAACCCGACACCCACGTTAAAAGTTTATTTCATATGGAATTTAACAATCGATTGTTAAACGTTTACTGCATATCATCATCATTACCATATCAGCCGAAAGACGTCCACTGCTGAACATTTGCCTCCCCCAAAGATTGCCCAATGACCGGTCCTGCGCCACTTGCATCCAGCGGACTCCTGCGACCTTCACTGTCTACCTTGTGGGGGGCTTACCCACGCTGCGCCTTCCACCTGCCAGGCCGCCACGCGAGGACCTTTCCGCCGACTGCCACTTCAGTTTCGCGATTCGACGAGAGCTATATCGCAGAGCTATGGTGCTATACTTTGATTCTGCTGCGGATCGTCTCATTTCTAATGCGACCTCGCAGAGAGACTCTCACCATAGTCCTCTCCATTGCCCTTTGGGTGACTTTGAGCTTTCTTATAAGGCCCATTGCAAGCGACCACGTTTCAGTACCGTTTGTCATCACACTTTTAAGTCAGATCAGTGTGTGTTGCCACACTGATCAAATTTAATACTTTCGTCTTCAAGCATTGCGGAATATTGGACGAAAAGATGTGTCGTAGCTTCCTAAACGCTGCCCAACCGAGTCGGATTCGATGATTGACCTCTTACTCAAAGTTGGACCTACCTAACTGGATAATTTGTCCTAGGTATATTATAGTCGTTTACAACTTCGAGTTTAGTCTCCGATTGTAATGGGAGTTTTCGTCTTATCCATGTTCATCCTAAGACCAACTCGCTCGGAGGCGCTACTGAGGTTAGCAAGCATCGTACTGAAATCTTCCAAGGTCTCAGCCAAGACCACCATATCATCAGTGAATCGAAGGTGAGTGAGATACTCGCCGTTTATGTTGATACCCAACCTTCTCCAGTCCAGTCTTAAAGACATCTTCCAGTACAGCGGTAAACAGCTTAGGGGAGATAACACCTCCTTGCCTGACTTCCCGCTGCAGTATGATACGCTTCAAGCTCTGGTCTTGGAGTCGGATTGACATAGTGGCGCTTTCGTACAAACACTTTAAAATTTCGACATAGCGGTAGTCTACTTGGCAGCGTTGGAGAGGCTGCAGTACTGCCCAGAGTTTCGATCAAATCGAAGGCCGTCATCCGGCCGGATCGTAGTCCACAAACGCTCAACAGAGGGGCAGGTGGCAGGTTATATTCCTCAGTCTTCTGTATAACATTTACGAAACGCCAATTCAGTAACTGGCTTGTTCGGGAGGCTGGAAGTCATCAAGCCTGCGTGCAAGACGATTCGTAATGATTCTTGAAAACATCTTATAAATATGGCTCGGAAGTGAGATGGATCTGTAGTCCTTCAATAAGGCGTTATCACCTTTTTTCTAGAACAGTACTACCACTTTTCTATTCCATGCCTAAGGCGTTCTCCCTTCCGGAGTTGAACAACTTCTGAAGGGCCGTAAGGATTGGTTTACCACCTGCCTTCAGAAGCTCAGCTGTAATTCCGTCTTCCCCAGACGACCTGTACTGTTTTGTTTTCAGCTGTTGACGAGTCATTCTAATATCACACAGTCTGATGTCCGGGATATGTCACTTCATAAGAAACTTAGCTATTATCAAATTCCGTGTGAAATAAACGTTTAACCCTGGTTACTTGGTCAACCCAGGTTGATGCAATTTGCCCTAACAGACATTATGGAGCATTTTGTATACGCAAACTTGCAAAATTCCCACTGTAGAAACGTACCGCCAACAATAAGTCAAAGCAACGGCTCTTTTTTGTTCGAGGTACGCGACAGGTGAAATTTTTTTTACAACTTATTTTTGCATGGAATGTTCAAAAAAGTAGATATTTTTAAAAACTACAATAAATATGCTATCTTTTAGTATTTATTTTAATTTCATATGTTTATTTGTTAATACTTATATAACGCTTCAATCAAAATAAAAACGGTGATTATTTTACCTTTATACCGATAATTCTTTTTTTATATATGAAACTCCTAATGTTTACTATCAAAAATGAATTCCCCGTGTCTGTTTTACACGAAAATGGTACTAAACAATGCATAGTAGGCCTAAATATTAGGCGAAAAAAAATTAAACATAACCCTTCCTTTTGCACATTCACCCCCCTCCCCCCTCGTTCAGGGGGAGAATTGGTTTTCCCTCCACATCTGAAAATTATCATTTTTACACCCTCTAGCTCTGGTAAAAATTACAAAACTGTAACTCACACCGCACAATTTTTTCCATTTGGACCTCTACTAAATGTCTCAGGTGCTCATTAATATTTTAGTAAGGTCATGTCGCCAGCCCCTGGCCATTAACTAATTAATTTCAAGCCCAGTTTCTTGCCTAGCCGACATAAAGCGGCTGCGGCCGGCAATAAAGGGGCCAATTGTGTTTGAATAAACCCTGAAACGCCTTCCATTCTTGTTAAAATAGTCACAGTATTTGATTAATTGCTTAAAATAACAGTGCAACTTAATATTCCCTCTAAAAACTATTTGATGCAATAAATTAAAAGCGACAAATATCAATTTTATCAACTTGTCGTTTAAAGTGGTGTCAAGTTCTGAAAAGCGAATTTAAAACGTTGTTTAATACGGATAACATTTTAAGAAGAGACTCAAAGCGAATCAACCAAAGGCAGAGTCGAGTTATCCTAAACGACTTGCTGACTAAATTAATTATACTAAGTTGGCCGACTGCGTAATCTTGAGTTAGCAAACTTGTTTCGGGCCTGCTTTTAAGCGAAGCTGGGTGACGGGACCACTGTGCCCTTTGTGAATCGAAACATTAAGACCTCTTTAGTATTTAGTCTTAATACGTTTGCTAGCCTCTACTTAAGCGATATTGCGTTATTGGGTGACTGATAGTTCAGATTTGGTTTAAGCAAGTTTAAGTAATTGACATCGAAAATCATTGGCCGTAAGTAGGCGGAGTTCTGTGGCATTGGTATCATTGGTACATTGTATCTTGTTGCGGTACCTACATATTCGCCTGTTGTAATTTCACTTTCATGCATGCTGGATAAGATTTTTGATCTCCAGTAATAAGATTCATCAAAAATACCTAAACACACAAATATAATTTCGTCTAAAGTTACATTCCAAAACAACTGAACCCACTGGCTTATATGGCGCACTATTATTACTTTAAACCACGTCGGAACTCATAAAAATCATAAGCACGGGTATATATGGGTATATATATGTTTATGCCAAATACACCGAATCTTTCTGACTCTGGGTAAAATAACACGAAGTTTCATTGAGAACGTCTGTACTTCCCAATGATAAAAAAACTCTGAATTTTAAGTACGTTTGTAAAGTAAAAACAGGCTACTGTATGACAAAGTTAAAAGTAGAAAATACGTGTGCATTATACAGTCCATGCTTAATCTAATCCAGTAACACAAAATAATAAACCGTAAACCGCTTACCAACTACCAAGTCCAAAAATAATCTGCACTTACCCCAACTAACTTTAAACTTAAATACAGTTTCCATACAGTTTGAAATGGTACTGGGTGAGCCATTTTGCAATTTACGACTAGGTAATGTTTTTCATGCGTGTGCCTAGTTCGTGGAATAGTGCAATCCGAAAACTTTTATATAACTTGGTTAAGTCTAGTGCAACCAGTTAGTTGCATTGCATGTTAAAAGCATATATTTTTCGCCTCGTTCGTTTTAATTTAGCTGGAATGGATGAAATTGTTGCCTTATTAAATACACTAGTAATTTCGAAGAATGGCACAAAGGATTGCAATAAAGGACGGAAATGCTTGGTACAACGGTTAAATTGCATACAATAGAATTCAGGTAAATTGAAATATAAATAGATCATGAGATTCTCTCTATTACGTATCGATAAAATACTAGATGCAGCATATCGGTGTACATGCTTCAATCAATAATTATATGTTATGGCTTTTTAGGGTTCCGAAGTAAACTAAAATTAACGAACCCATATAGTTTCGCCATGTCTGACATTTTTTTTATGTTGCTGTAATCCTATCGTGTGAGGTATCGTTGAATTATGTCTTTTGAAAATAATAAAAGTCCGAAATTAAGTTTTTTTCTAATATTACTATTTTCGGAGATAACCGCTCCAGAAGAATATAGAACTGTATAAAACAAAAAAATATGGCTGACTTTCCATAACATTTGACGTCTTTGACAGATCTGATGTCGTGAAACACGGTTCCAGGCATGTTTTTATGTTAATAATAATTTAAAGAAAAACACAAGAAAATATTTTTAACACAGTACACATAAATTATAAATAAAAAAGTCCTGCTGGACTGCTATACTAAGTCTAATTTAATTTAAATGTATGTGAACTTAAGCTTTAAGGTGTTAAGTTGGTGATAAAATTAAGATTGTGTTCTAAAAGTGTATGATTGCGAATGTTTTTAGGTCTGCTTACATTTTTTGACAGATGTCGTGAAAAGGTTCCAGACATGTTTTTACGTTAATAATAATGTTAATTAAAAAATGTACGAACTTAAGGTTTAAGATATTAAGTTGATGATAAAACTAAGATTGTGTTCTATAAAACTGCCGTGTTACGCCGAAGTCACGTAACTTGAGATACAGCAGTTTGGTGTAACCGGGCTAAATCGTTTTTAAATGCAGTATTTTATATGCCACATTAAAGATTTCGTATTTTTTCTTTAAATCTACGGAGATAATTGATCTGTCAAAGTCCTGTATCTCCGATTTATAACTATTGATTTATGCACATGTCTTGTATCTTTAGTTACCACAAAATAAGCTTAACCGCCGAGCCGGCGAGCGCACGATTAAGTTCTGCCAACTTGTGGTATCTTTTATTACATGAGTTTGGCATGATCGCGCAAGTATGAAGCTGTTGTTTAGTTAGGTTTCCTAGAGGTAAGGCGGCCATATATTTTTTCAACAAATAGTAGTAAATATCAAAAATAGTAAATTTGCATACCTATAAGTATAAGTATTCAGTTGATTCATTGAATTGGCATCGACTAAATGCAAATATTATTTCAATGTGTTGCTTAAATTTTGTCCTTTTCATAAATGCCCGGTGCCCGGATTACAGTAAATATTTTATAGTATTTTAAAGAAATGCCTATCAGACAACGAGTTTAATGAGTTATGCTGATTATTTTTTCCTATGATACTTTTTACATCAAAGAATATAGTTAGATACCGGAGATTGCCATAACCCCCGTGCTACATTTAGCTGACCCCTGATTTAAAGCGGAGGGCAAATTAAGGTATCTGTAGATAGCGCATATCGCATAACTCAAAATGTATGAAATTTTAGACCGTCAATATTTACAATTGAAAGTAATTAATTCATTTGTATATTTTTATGGTTAAAAAAGGAACTTGTTATTAAGTATGCTTTTCTAAATTACGTAAAAAAATTAAAATAATAGGCCGATAATTTTGTGACTTATGATAAGATTTTGGTTCAAAACTTTAACATCGATTATCTCGAAATGGTCATTTCAAAGTTACGTGACTTTGGCGTAACACAGCAGAAAAGTGCGTGATTACGAATGTTTGTAGGTTTGCTTGCTTTTTTTATTTTCTACTGACGAACGGTATTTAGTTGAACAGAACTGCCCTTTAGTTACTAGAACTTAATCACGTGTTGAACTGATGAGAAATTTCATTATTTCACTATTCTTACGTAGAGCAAGCTATACTTCTCATGACAATTATCTAACCCCCTTATTCATAAACGTTTGCTAACTTAACAAGCCGCTAATAATTGTTTGTCCCTTTCGGTCTTAACAATGTGTCCATAAGAGCAAAAGGACAAACAATTATTAGCGGCTTGTTAAGTTAGCAACGTTTATGTTATGAATAAGGGGGTAAGTTTCTAATTTGCATATTATTTAGTCACTTTTTAAAGAAGCAATGTCAAATAAGTGTGAGCTAAGTAGGTACCAGCGACTACTCGGGATTATTATTTAACTTGACACAGCGGGGCACTGTGAGTTTATTATGACTTAATCTCAACATAGAGATAATACGAATACACTTAGTTGCAGTTCACAATGTTTAATAGTTTAGTAAATTTATACACAAGCCAAGTCAGATTGTACACATACATTATTATCGTTTTGTGTCTGGGAATACCAAGATAAGTGCCGCGACAGCTTCACGCTTACTTTAATGGACAAGACAA
>JALPQI010012330.1:0-41695 GCA_025490895.1 Thaumatotibia leucotreta
GTTTTTCTACTCGTCGACTCAAATGTGTCAATTAGGACACTATAAACGAAACTATAACTGCATACTTTTCATTCACTTTTCAATGTTCTATAGTCTATCTTACTTACTCCCCAACTATAATATTCATTATATTACACTTTTAGTCAACTATAATAATTTTGAAAATAGAACGATCAGTCAAATTTGTTTCCGCTAAAAGTTCCGCTACCAGAGCATAAAATAAAAAAAAACACTTCTGCTCCGTGATTGGTGGATGGTACTTTAATCATAAGCAGTTTTTTCACTCATGCCATGCCGGCCATTGCCGCTCAGTGTTTTGATTTTATAGTTAAACTTGAGAAGAAAAGTGCGTCCGATTCTGTTTATTTGGCTTCATAATGAGTGATAATGAGATGGACATCGCCCCTACCTCCACGCCAGAGGAGGTAACAAATATTGCAGAACAAGCGTAGTCTAGAAAACTCTACGATAAAAGTTATTCGAACTTAATGGAATGGCGGATGAAGAAAAACGTTTCAAGTTCTTTTTTGGAAAATGTCCTTTTGGCATATTTTCAAGAAATGAGTGAAAAATTCGCTCTGTCAACATTGTGGGCCGAGTTTTCAATGATCAAATCCACATTGAATATATACGAAAAAGTTGTTGTCTCTAAATATAACAAGCGCTACACGCTTTCCTGAAACGCAAGTCTGATGGATACAAATCCAAAAAGTCTAGATGCCGACTGAACCCTATCTATTTGTTAACACACCTTCTGAAGAAATGAAATGCATAAGTATTGTAAACAAGTTGTTTTATTTGTTATATAGATGGAAGATATACAGGGTGGTCCAAACCTTGACGTCAAAAAATTTTTTTTAGATTCCTCACGTCGTGAGCTATCAGAATATACCCCATGTATGTTAGCCGATTTTTTGTAGTTTTCGAGTTATGAATTTTTGAATTTTTTTTTTTGAGGAATTCTGGAATTAAGAAATTTATTAATAAAAAAAAAGTTTTGAGTTTTTTAACTAGTTTCTTTTTGTAAGAGTATTACTACAAATAAAGCATTTACTGACAAAAAAATTAGCGTCCTCACTTTACCACCACTACCACCACCACTACCACTATGCGCAAGCGGGCAACATCCCTGTTCGCCAGAGTGCGGGCTAGCCCCAACAGGGTCATGAAAATGATCGCAGATAGGGTCGATTGTCTCTATTTAAATAATTGTTGCATGATACATGCTACCAAAAATAAATTATATATTAAGTAGTTTTTCTTTTTAAATATTGACTCAATTTCTAAATATTTTACACAACGCATCAGTATTGCGATACAGCGAGGAAATGCCGCCAGCATCCTCGGTACAATGCCACAAGGGCCAATCTTAGATATAGGTTAGGTTAAGTAGATTAGTTAGATTTAATCTATGTACATAAATATTGTAGTTTTATTGTAAATTATTAATATCATTTTAGAGACAATTTTATATTTCAACATTAATTATTCGATATTAGAATTAACTGTGATATTTCGTTTTTTATTTATTTAATCATTTTAACACTGTACCTATCAATTTTTATTGTAAATTATTATACTTAATATTATTTTCAAAATTTTAAATTATTGAATTAATTTTAGTTTTAACATTTAGTATAATTTTGAAATTTGTATTGTAAATGAATTAATTTAATTAATTTAGATGTTTATTTTAGTGTTAATTTATATAAGTGTAATACTTGCCAACAATAGATTAAATGCATTGTTACTAACCCATGATCCAGGTTGGTCGAAATAAATACATTATTATTATTATTTGTATCTCTTTGATCACGGGCCTATAAATCCCGGTCTTTTGATAGGCTTGCGCGGGGATACAGATCCAGCACGTGGAGGCCCTTTGGAGAAATTTGCTGTGTTTTACACCTGCTACAACCCATTCACGGGCACAAAAATAGATATCCGTGAACCGGTCCCAGCAGGCATATAGAGGCTATTGGAGATTATATGGAAAAGACTAGTGGGTTATGGTGATGAAGGTTGGATGGATAAGAGATGGAACTATAGAAAAGAGGTCCGGACACCTGCCATAACAATGATTTCTCTTTGCTATCGAGGCAGGCGGTGACTTGCCGCCGACTAGATGGGCCCCCGTAAATGCCGTCACAAGAGATAGCCAGGGGCAACACCGGTGTAGGCGGCTCAGGAGTGTAGAGAGGTGTACACCTCTTTCTGCGCAGTGGCTTGACAGCCGCTGCACCAACTCGCGACTTACGCAAATTTACACTTCCACCCCTGGAGCATATAGCTCTGACGACTCCTCTCTGGACGGCCAGTTAAGGCAAGCCAGAGCTGAGAGTCCTACGGGTCCCCTTGGGGTTCCACTCCGACCTATGAAGACACGCCGGAGGCGGGGACCCTGACCGACTCTCGGGAGCACTCGGGTCCGTGGGGTCGTTACTCCCCAACAGCTCGCCACAAGCTGCCCTGCGGCTTTATTATTATTATTATTATTTGAATCTCCTTGAGGATCACGGGCTTACAAATCCCGGTTTTTTGATAGGCTTGCGCGGGGATACAGATCCAACACGTAGAGGCCCTTTGGAGAAATTTGCTGTGTTGTACACCTGCTGCAACCCATTCACGGGCACAAATACATATCCGTAAACCGGTCCCAGCAGGCGTATAATAGAGACTATTGAGAAGGAATGGAAAAGACTAATGGGCTATGGTGATGGAGGATGGATGGATCAGAAATGGAGCTATAGAAAAGAGTTCCGGACACCTGCCATAATATTGATTTCTTTTTTTTTTTTTTTTTTATGCTACGTGGCAAACGAACAGACGAATCGCCTGATGGAAAGCGATTAACGTCGCCCATGGACATCCGCAACACCAGAGGCGTCGCAAATGCGTTGCCGGCCTTTAAGGTGGGAGTACGCTCTCTTTGCTATCGAGGCAGGCGGTGACTCGCCGCCGACTAGATGGGCCCCCGTAAATGCCGACGGATAAAAAAATACCAATTTCAAAATTTTACGCTAAAAACGCATCAAAATAGCATTAATGTACGTAAATAAAAAAATAAAACATATCCCAAGGAATTTTCGTATTTTAAAGACCTTGAGCCTTCGTAAAAGTTAAAAAAAGTGATACTTGATGATGAGGATTTTTCGGAGTTTTCGGTCAAATAAACTTAAAAAATATTAAAATTTTAAAGTAGTAAAAAATGACTTGAATAACTACACAAATTGAGTTATCGTGGTATTTTCTGTCTTTATTTATTAATAAGAACAACAAAACAGACGAAATTTGACTTTATTTTTAAATTAAAAATTTAGGAGCTTTTTTTAAGTTTATTTGACCGACTACTCCGAAAAATCCTCATCATTAAGAATCATTTTTTTTTTTGCTTTTATGAACGTTTAAGGTCTAGGGCAGTCTTTAGATTACCAAAAATCCTTGGGATATGTTTTATTTTTTTTATTTACGTATATTAATGCTATTTCGATGAGTTTTTACGTAAAATTTTGAATTTCGTATTTTTTATCCTACTTGTATCAAAGTGAGGACGTTAATTTTTTTGTCAGTAAATGTTTCATTTGTAGTAATACTTTTACAAAAAGAAAATATTAAAAAAATCCAATAGATTTTTTTTATCATTAAATTTCTTCATTCCAGAATTTCTCAAAAAAAAATTTTCAAAAATTCCTAACTCGAAAACTACAAAAAATCGGCTAACATACATGGGGTATATTCTGATAGCCCATGACGTAGGGAACCTAAAAAATTTTTTTTGACGTCAAGGTTTGGACCACCCTGTATATTTAAGGTGCATTGGAATAATTTCTAGAAGTCAAAACTTACCTAACATCGAAAACTGCATTTAAATAAATAAATAAATAAATATCTTGGGACATTTACACAAATCGAATTAGTCCCACGGTAAGCTCAATTAAGGCTTGTGATGTGGGTACCAGGCGACGATATATATAATAAATAGATAGATATAGATACTTAAATACATAGACAGCCATGACCAAGGAACAAACATTTGTGATAAATAAATGCACAAAGAATGCCCTCGCCGGGATTCGAACCCGGAACCTCCAGCTTCGTAGGCAGGGTCACTACCAACTAGGCTACGAAGGCTGTCAAAATTTAAAATTACTTCTATGTATCTCAAAAAGTTACTAAAGTTCTCATATTAACAGTTTATTGCTTAGAATGATGATGATGAAGACTCATAGAAAAAGTATTGTATACAATAGTAACATAATGAAGTGTTTTTCAGTCGAGTACCGTGTTTAGGCCACGAAGCTTGCTGAGTGGCCTAATTAAGGTACGAGGTATAAAATACCATTATTTTCATCTAGAAAATAGAATAAAATCAACAGATCAGTCTCTCTGTTACTTAATCAGCAAATACTGCGACTTATGCAAAGAACCAAAGTAAACTCTGTAAAAGTAAAGAATATCTTGAGAAAAACATGAAAAAAATTGTCTTATTTATCAGACTGCGGCGACACGAGCTGGGTATTGATTGTCTGATATATCAGACTACGGCGGTCGAAAGGTTAAATTTGATAAGGACATGTGTTGCATGAATAACTAAACTACTACGGCGTAATTGGCGGTGGGGCTCTTCAGTCTTCATGCACTATAATTCTCGATGTACATAAGCGTGCGAGATATCATATTCATATTTATATTCATATTAATTTATTCAAAAAATTAAAAATTTTACGTGTCATGAATAATAAAATAAAATTAGGATGTCAATTAATTTACAGTTTAAGTACATAGTTAGTTTAGTTTTATATAATGTTATCAAAGGCGTTTCTTAGTGAGTTGGGGCGCCGCCTGCATGAGAGGGGTCATGACCCCCGCTCTGGTTGGTTCCTGGCACAAAGACTGTCCATTGCGGTTCAGCGTGGCAACGCAGTGAGCTTAATGGGCACTTTTGCGCCAGGAACAATGCGGGGGTACTTGTTTGAGTAAGTGTTGTAAAATGTTTATCCTGTTAAAATTAGTTAAAATAAGTTGTATCCATTGTAATGTAGCAATTTTAGTTTTAGTTTTGTAGTTAGGGTTTTTATTTTTACTTTTTATTGTGTAACTAGCATCTAAATAAATATAGGGTGTCTAATCTATGTATATAAATCGAGTAATTTGATATTGTCACCTTATAAAATAAATACCTACTATTTAACAAACTTAGAAATACTTCTCCCAAAACACATGACAATACTAATTTATGTATGTAGATGTATATATGAGCAAAATATCGTGATTCAAATAAATATTCTGTTTTATTGTGACATTTATAATTATGATTCTACTTTTATTTATGATGATGCCCTTGATATTGATTTTAAATTTACTAAATTGTTTAACATTTTGACACACTACATTGACATACACTTTCATATAAAACAAGTTAAATTAAGTAATAATAATAGTTCATCTATCCTTGGATCCGTGTAGAAATAGAAATAATTCTTAACAAACACAAAAAGTAACAAAAAATAAAAATAAATTACGCGTTATTTCCGCAATTGTGATTAAGAACTCTGTTAACAACATTTTAGAATTCAAATTTAAACGATCTTTTTTGTTACTGGATGTGAAAGCGTTAACACTTTTATGTTAAAAAAAACTAGTTATGATCGGGCATAGTTAAAATAAAAAAATAAAACACCCTTATAGTTTCGCCATGTCCGTCTGTCTGTCCGTTAGTCCGTCTGTCTATCCGTCAGCATACTCTTCTTATCATGGTGCTAGAGTGTGCCAGCGCTCTATCACTCTTCATCTATCGTTTCGTGCGTTTGCCCGTCTGTCTGTCTGCCCGTTGCTTAGATCAGTGACCATTTGCAATTTTTTGTAGGTAAACATATTAGTTAAGCCGACAAACTCGAATAATAAATATCCAAAAAAACTATAGGGGTTCCTCCTCTACACGTGAATACAATGTGGGGTATCTGTGAATAGGTACCTATTTCAAAACGAATAAAGGTTTTTTCCAAATTCATTATTTCGAAAAATATGAAAAATATCTTACATATTTGGCTTAAGGAATGCTGATAGATAATACTAACTATTCTGAACATAATTGGTCTAGCCAGTTTCGACCAACTACGGAACGCTATACTGAACATGGATCGACATGCACTTGGCTGGTTTTTTTCCGCATGCGTTATTTTTTGGGTTTCGTAGTAAACAAAAAACCCTTATAGTTTAGCCATGTCCGTCTGTCCGTCTGTCTGTCCGCAGCATAGCTCAGTGGCCGTTAGTACTAGAATTTGGTACAGGTATACATATTAATTATGCTGACAAAGTGGTAGAATAAAAACTTTGGTGGGCTCTGGGTTTAAAAATAAAACCATTTCGAACGTAATCGGCCCAGCCGTTTTCGAATAACTACGGAACACTATACTGAGCATTGCCCGACATGGTCTTGGCCGGTTTTTTGATATTGTATTCTCGCCATTCTCCGCAACTCGACATCTAACGTGCCTATTTTGCGTGATCTCAACGCTGGCCAAATATTTTGCTGCCGCAATTATTATAATCGCAAGGTTGTATGTTACATTTTTTCATAGTACCGTGAAACTAGCCAACATTGCCCGCTTTTTTCGGAAATCCTAAAATATCTCAAAACAATTAGGTATATTAAACCTTATAAGTTTTTTCTTCTCAGCATGTGCACTGTGATCATCAGGGCTCGGAGTTGTCATCGCACGGTAAGACTAATAGCAAGCTATGGAGTCGACATTCGCCATAAATTTAAAATATTATTCATACTCATACTCATTATTTAATGTATCTTAAAATGCCTTTAAAGCGGTCGTGCATAAGTTATTACGTATTTTAATACCCAAAAAATATTTTTTTTATATTTGATTACAATTTTATGACTTGAATATTTCAACATTTACAATTATACAAACTATGCTGAAAATGATCTATAAAGGAATACTGACCGCTAATAAAATTGGTTAGTATGTTTGCTGGCAGTCATAATAACGTATCAGTGTCAATCAGTGGCTGCATTTTATTATGTAACTCATTACGAAAAAATTACAAATATTATTTCGTCATTGAACAGTAGAGATGCCATCGCAATTTTAAACGCCCAAACTGTACTATTAAATGGTAATATGCAAAACGAGCTAAGTTATATAAAATGATTACAAAATTGCTATGTACTACTGTACCTATTAAGCAAAGTTTTCAAATATTAGACGAATTAAGACAATTTTTAGCAATTTTCGGCCCTGAAACAGTGAAATATAAATTGGGAAGTGTACTCAATAGAAATCCGGACTTCATCAACTTAGGCACATGGCAAGTACTGAACAATTTGAGCGAGTTCTAGAATATGCTACGCTAACTTCCAAGAGTGAAAAGTCGAGAGAGAAAAGTCACAAGTGGATTTTCAACCAATATAGAACCAGTTTCACCCCAAAAAATATGGTCAAAGTTGCCATTATTTACTCGTCTTACAATTGTTATTTTGAAATGGACAATACAATTGCCGTACCTTGTCAAGATTTTAAGGCACTCATTCCGGTATCTACAATCTCTATGGATATTGGAAACTAGGAGCGCATTACGAAAATAGTGTTTTATTTTTTATTTTATTTATTTACAATATAATTTATTTCTATTCAAATGTTTTATTTTATTTGTAGTTTAATTTCGTTCTTAATTAAATGAATGAGTATGAGTATGAATTTAGATAATAATTGAATTTTAATATGAAAAATTATTATTTATCATACACCACCGCTATAAAGGCATTTAAAGATAAATTTAATAAATGAGTATGAGTATGAATAAAATTTTAGATTTATGGCAAATGTCGACTCCATAGCTTGCTATTAGTCTTACCGTGCGATGACAACTCCGAGCCCTGGTGATCATACGCATCGGCTCACATGAAGAAAGAATTTTTAGATCGTCATTTAGATCAGGTTTTTGTCGTTTTATCATCATTCATTCATCATCAGCCTATGTTAGTCCACTGCTGGACGTAGGCCTCTCCTATTAACTATGCGCATTAGGAGGTAAATACCCATAATCGCCACGCTGGGCAAGCGGATTGGCGATCGCAGTACAGCAGTGTCCACTAGGATGACGCTGCTGCCCATCATCAATCTTGTAGAATGGTCAGTGACACTTCAATCCCTTAGTCGACTCTTACGACACCCGCAGGAGGAGTTGGGGTGGTGACAAATGTATTCTTGGTGACGGCACCACACGGCCGACCGGTGTCGTTTTATGGTGCGTGCAAACCAAAAGAGCATTCGCTGTTCTATCCCCCGCTCTACGAAATCAACCAATCACGTTTTGTGTAACGATCGAATTTCGTAGAGTGGGAGGTTAGAATAGCGAATGTTCTTTTGGTCTGAATGCACCTTTAGAGGGCGGGCAAAGTAATTTCGTTTTTGCCCAACATTGTCCACCCCAATTTAGTACTTAAAAATAGCTCGTATGACAATAATACTACGATCACAGAAGGTTTTTGGGCAATTCTATCATTTCATGTTTATAACTCAGGGATAAGTATAAACAATTTTGAGCAAATTGGTTGGGCAATATTACCTACCCGTTTTCGCTTTTTTTCATACAAGGTCCACTAAAGCAATTCGCAAATGTTAGGGTTGTCACTTTTAAGTAAATATCTTAACTAAAGACGTTTAACTTTTGTTCAAAGTATTAGTATACTAGTGAAGTAAAACAGTCCAAAATCTATTATTTGTTTTAATGCAATAATAATAAAACCGTTTTTTGAATGGGAATCAAGATATATTATGTTGATATAAATATTAGCCCACTAACGAAGCAGCAGACAACGAAACTGACAATTGAGTGTATAGTTATTGGTTCCGAACATTTTGTACACGTAAAGTAAAATAACGGAGTTATAAAAACGTAATTTACTGAAAAAAACATTACCCTCCTCTATTTTCATAAAGTGGTTAAACTTAAAAGTGACAACCGTAGGCTATTTTTCATGATGGGCAATGTTTTCAATGTCCGTTTGCTAAAGTACTGGATAAAATTGCCCAAAGCCATAACTTATTTTCTGATTAGCTTTTTCCAATAAAACTACTATCAATGTAATCTACTGTTCTTATTTTATTACAGGTCATGGATTTTTTTTCATTTAAGACCACCCTGATTTGAGAAATGTATGTCGATATTTTGCCAAGGTTTTGCCCGCCAAATAACCAACCTCACTCAAGAAGCTCTAGCAAACAACTAGATGAAGATAGACGCAAAAGTCGTACTTGGTGTTGCTTCTCACATAATCTATTTTATACTAAAAATAGTTAGGCCGCCATAAGAATGTAATTTTTTTCTATAATAAAATAACCAATTTATGTAAAATTCAAGTTTTGGGCAATGTTTCCCCGTAGGCAAAGTGGGCTAATTTCACGGTAGTAATTCTATGTGTATTTAGCTATATTTTACTGAAACCTGTATCTTAATACCTATAGTCAACTAATAGTCTAAAAATCACGATATTACATGGTTCTATGTTGTGGTCATATAACTTACAAGGGCAATAAGGTTCTATGTTTGTTTGATTGTTATTATTGTAAGTAGTTATATCATATATAAAATGTACTTAATATTTATATTCATATACATTGAATTTAGGCTGTGTGGTGCGGCAGTAACAATATATTTGCCACCTACCAAGTTGGGGAACTTTTCCGATGGGTGTTATAAGAGTCGACTGAGGGACGGTACTACGCTGATCCAATTATTTGACATGGAGGCAGGGCAGCAGCCTCATCATAATGGACACATTACTGCAATCACCAATCCGTTTGCCCAGCGTGGCTATTATGGGCATTATGTCCTAGCTAATGTACCCATACGCATAAATAAAATAATAGAAGAGGCCCACGTCAAGACCACTGTATTAGACTGATGATGTGATATTGAATTTGATAAGAAGGTATCCTTTTACCATTAAAGTGTATTTATCTCATAAAATCATCTATAGGTACTCATATCCATCAGTATAAGCATAATAATCTTATTATAACATCGATCGACCGATCTTTTTATTAGAGAAACGTGGCCTGCATGCATCGTATCACTTATATAATGGTGTTTCATACTTAATCGCTCAAATCAAACTAATGAGGTGCCGTGTTCCACAGCCTTAGATACCATGGACCCTTTCATATTAAGACACCTGAATGGATGCCTTGGTATACCAGCATAGAAGAAAGTGGAAGATGCCATGCCAGAGGACCTAACCCGCGTATGTGCCAGCCATCCTGGAACCCTTTGATATAGCAAGAATCCTTTTCCCTTTGAGATAGCAGTGATGAGTATTTGTTGCGTTGCAACCTCAGTGCGCAAAAGTACTCGTTATCATCAGATCAGCTGCGGTCATATACTCATATGCTGACTCCAGGGGCAGCGGTGAAACGCTGGAATGTGGAAGAACAAGCTAACCACGAATAAATAAATATTAATATATATAGTCTTTTCCTTTTTTAGTTTTAGTAGGTACACACGCCAACCCAGTTAACTCTATCAAAGATTTCGATTCTGGACCATGTACGTGTTTAGTAGTAGTAGTCGATTTGACCAAACTTTGATTCGAAATATAACGCTTATTTTCGAATAGTCATGTCAAATCTCCATAGTACTTTAGCACTACATACATATATATATATATATATATTGATATAAATATATATATATATATGGGTGGTCCAAACCTTGACGTCAAAAAATTTTTTTTAGCTTCCCTACGTCATGGGCTATCAGAATATACCCCATATATGTTAGCCGATTTTTTGTAGTTTTCGAGTTATGAATTTTTGAAAAAATTTTTTTTGAGCAATTCCGGAATGAAGAAATTTATTGTAAAAAAAAAACTATTGGGTTTTTTTAATATTTTCTTTTTGTAAAAGTATTACTACAAATAAAGCGACGACTGACAAAAAAATTAGCGTCCTCACTTTGATACAAGTAGGATAAAAAATACCAAATTCATTAATTTTACGTTGAAAATGCATCAAAATAGCATTAATGTACGTAAATAAAAAAAATAAAACATATCCCAAGGATTTTTGGTTATGTAAAGACTGCTCTAGACCTTAAACCTTTGTAAAAGCCAAAAAAAGTGATACTTAATAATGAGGATTTTTCGGAGTAGTCGGTCAAATAAACTTAAAAAAAAACTTCTAAATTTTTTATTTATAAATAAAGTGAAATTTCGTCTGTTTTGTTGTTCTTATCAATAAACAAAGACAGAAAATACCACGAAAACTCAATTTGTGTAGTTATTCAAGTAATTTTTTACTACTTTAAAATTTTAAGCTTTTTTAAGTTTATTTGACCGACTACTCCGAAAAATCCTCATTATTAAGTATCACTTTTTTTTTGGTTTTAAGAAGGTTTAAGGTCTGGGGCAGTCTTTACATTACCAAAAATCCTTGGGATATGTTTTATTTTTTTTTATTTACGTACATTAATGCTATTTTGATGCATTTTTTACGTAAAATTTTGAATTTGGTATTTTTATCCTATTTGTATCAAAGTGAGGACGCTAATTTTTTTGTCAGTAAATGCTTTATTTATAGTTTTACTTTTACAAAAAGAAAATATTAAAAAAACACAATAGTTTTTTTTTATCAGTAGATTTCTTCATTCCAGAATTTCTCAAAAAAAAATTTTCAAAAATTCATAACTCCAAAACTACAAAAAATCGGCTAACATACATGGGGTATATTCTGATAGCCCATGACGTAGGGAACCTAAAAAAATTTTTTTGACGTCAAGGTTTGGACCACCCTGTATACACGGTGGAATTTAATCGGTGAACAGGAACCCATTTTTCTAATTCAGTAATCGATGGCGGTCACGTTTATGTAGTACTTAAGTGGAACAAAGTTTTTTTTTTTAGCATAACAAATTTTTATGTTGAAATTAAACTTTAATTAAAATTTATTGTCACCCTACTAATGGTTTAGTCTGAAAAGTTTAATACCTCTTTTCAAACTATCAGCCATGCATCGCTCTTATTTTACATAGGAATAGAGTCTATCGCAAAAATTAAAGCATGTGAAGTGATTATTGCTCATTTATGTTTTAAGTTTCTATGGCTGATAGTTTGAAAAGAGGTATTAAACTTTAATTTCAATAAAATTTAATTTCAACATAAAAAAAAATTATGCTA
The DNA here is from genome assembly GCA_025490895.1 of Thaumatotibia leucotreta. NCBI lineage: Eukaryota > Metazoa > Arthropoda > Insecta > Lepidoptera > Tortricidae > Thaumatotibia > Thaumatotibia leucotreta. The sequence goes on from JALPQI010012330.1 coordinate 12,194, forward strand.
AAAAAAAACTTGGTTCCACTTAAGTACTACATAAACGTGACCGCCATCGATTACTGAATTAGAAAAATGGGTTCCTGTTCACCGATTAAATTCCACCGTGTATATCTGAGAGAAAGCGTTATTCTTCGAATAAAAGTTTGGGGAAACGCAGCCTTAGTTTTATTATCAGTGACGTCACAATTGTTTTTTCTTAAAATCTTGAATTGGTCCCGATCTGTCTTTGTCACCCATTCTTGATTCGTCATTTTAACTGGGGTCAACTATATCAACTTTGGTAATTTGTTGTATTGTCTATTTCATATTGCTCATTTAACCCCTCGTATGCTTAGACACGGATCCGTGCGTGGGAATTTCAATCTATTGTTTTAAGTGTCAAGGTCATTTTTACAGTATCATAATTTGACAGGAAGCATACGAGGGGTTAAGCCTTCGTCAACATCTGCTTTGGGTGTGTTGCTCTAACTACTATCTTGCTATACTATATGCTAACTATAAAAAATTAGTGACACAATCAGAACGGCATCAATTTAAGAACTTGACATACGACGACTGAGAGTATAATTATAGTTCGTGAAATATAAATTGGTAACTTTCTACCTACATTATAGTAAAAATAAACGTTCAATTTATATTTCTCGAACTATACTGTACGGTTAGCACATGGTTGCTATGTCAGTATGTTATCGCTACATGTATAGATTTTCTATCTTTTACCAACAATATGAATAAAAGGGAGATGGATAATCTATTTCGCAGCGACATATTGTCGCACCGATCCTGTGCTAAGTTTACTGAGACGAACCATGACGATACCGCTGTCAATACAATTTTTACCTCATCATAACACTAACCTTTTCAATGCCACGGCAAAAACAGCAGCTGTCACTCCATCCACGCCACCAAAGTTTCACAAAGGAATTTGTCAAAAAATATCGTATAAGCAAGTGCGACTAGGTCTCTATTGATCTGTGACTTGTATATCGGTATTTGGCGTTGAAACAGTGTTACCAACATAACCGTTATTGCCGTCCACAAGGTTTCAATTAGATTGGACAATGACTGATATATTGGTAGGTACTGATTAACAAGAGAGTTTCAACGCCAAAGACTATTTGTAAGTCACCATCCACAAAATAATATGTAACTATGCACGTGCGTAAAGTTCAAATTTAGCTTTTATAGTTTTACGTGGCGTAGAAAAGGTTGAAGCAAGTCAGCAGTCTCACGACTCACCAGTCAGCTATTTGGAATATAGTTGATTTTTGTGGTAAAACATGTTAGTTTATTGGTGTCTGCAAATGACTTTGCATTTATTCGTAACTCTTACACGCATCCAGTCCAATTGCCTTATTGAAAAAAAATGAAAAATGAAAAATGAAAAAAGTTTATTGAAGCAAAATAGATACATTACATAATAAAAATTGACAGTGGTTCCCGAACTAGGCCGAGCCTGTATCTCGGAAACCATAGAGAGTCGATGAAAACTAATGTTCATATTACACTTTTATCTATGGTTCGTTTAAGTATTTTTTAAGATTATGTGATAAATTAAAACAAACAAAAAAGAAATATTAAGGAATGCATGCAGTGTGTGTGTGTGTATGTGTGTGTGTGTGTGTGTGTGTGTGTGTGTGTGTGTGTGTGTGTGTGTGTGTGTGTGTGTTTGTGTAGTGTGATCCTACTTGCTCGAGGACAAAAGTGTCTCTGTCTCACAGTACGACAGTGTCAGCAACCATTTACCCAGGACCATTTTCAGCTTGGGGAGCACACATTGTTGTATATTTAAGTGTTTGCATATTGCATTGTATATAAAAGGGTGCATGCAATAAGGAGCTCGCTTAGCAAAAACTGATCTGCTCTTTGGTTGGGGGATCCGGTAAATTCTCCTCTGTAGCAGTTCTTCATGCAGAGTTGATCTAAATATCACTCTGTGGGTGCGGATGACGGCTCTAATTATGAATAGCTGCCTGACCGTATGAAATTTGCTTTCTCTGTAAAGATTTTCAGTCGGGTAGCGGAAAGGCTTTCCAAGCATGACTTTTATGACTGCCCTTTGCGACCGCTCGAGCTCTAGCAAAGTCGTTTTGCAAACACCACCCCACACTGCTATACAATATTGTAAAAGAGATTGACATAAAGCATAATATACCGTCTGTAAGATGTTTAAAGGCGTGCAATCGCGAAGGCGTTTAAGAATAAATATTATCTTTCTTACTCTAGATGATAGGACTTGTATGTGGTCTTTGAAAGACAGGTGTTGGTCAATGACAAGACCTAAATATTTAACCGATGAACTTCTTGTAATGTGGTCGCAGGAGCAAGGGAGTGCAAGCTGTCACAATTATGAAGGATCAGGTGGTGTGCTAGCGCTGGAGTGGTTGATATGGTTTTGCTGAATGGGATATAGTATGTCTTTTCTACATTTAGAGTCAGGAGATTGGCGTCAAGCCAAGAAACAACTTTTGCTAATCCTTGGTTAGCCGCTGAGAAAGTTTCCTCCCAGGTCTCCCCGTGAAATATTACCACAGTATCATCCGCATAGCAGATCATATTAGACTTGGGGATATCTAGCTGCAGAAAATCATTGATGTAAATTGTGAAGAGGGTTGGGCCAAGAATACTTCCCTGCGGTACACCGAAATTTATAGGAAGCTGACTGCTAAGGTATTCATCAATTTTAACTGATTGCCGCCGATCCGTTAAGTAGCTTCTGAACCACTGCAAAGGGACACCTCTCACTCCAATTGCCTCTAGTTTTTTTAAGAGTATCGTGATCGAGACGGTGTCGAATGCTTTAGCAAGATCTAGAAAAACGCCTATGCTTTTTTGTCCATTGTCTAAATGTTGTGAGATAGTGTTAGTTAGAAGTATTGCGGCGTCTTCAGTGGACCTACCTGCCCTAAATCCGAACTGATTATCCGAGATACACGAGTATTTTTCCAGGAACTTAACTAGGCGTTTGTTGACAATTCTTTCCAATAATTTGGAAAAAACACTCAGCAAAGAAATAGGCCTATAGTTAATCACAGCGGTTTTATCTCCTTTTTGTAAATTGGTGAGACAACTGCCAGTTTCCAACAGTCGGGGAAACTGCCAGTTTCTAAACTAAGGTTAAAAATGTGCGTCAGCGGATCTATTATAGCCTTTTGAACTGCCTTGATGAGCGAGGGCCCGCAACCATCAAAACCAGGAGCACTTTCATTTTTTAGTTTCGCAATCAGCTCTTCAACCTCAAGTGCATTCGTAGGTTCCATGAAAAACGATTTTGGTTGACTTGAATGTAAGGTAAGTTTATCGGCCAAAGATTCCTGCGTTTCTGAATATCGTGAAAGGATTTTGTCGGCTAATTTCTTCCCCATTGTTGAGAAATGAAGGTTACACTTATTTATAGACTCTTGTACAGAGTAATCTGACTGAAGTAGTTGACTCGACTCGGAGCCTTTCTTGTTAACATCGTAAAGAGACCTTAAAGTTTTCCAAATTTTTTTACTGTCACCATTGCTCTCAATGAATTGGTTTCTATGATAATTTGATTTAACGCTATGCAGTATGTTATCACATAGATTTCTGTACCGCTTGTAAGTTTGTTTTAAAACGAGATCATCGGGCGACGCTCTAACTAACAAGTGCAGCTTGTCTCGGTGTTTTATACATTTTATAAGGCCGGGAGTGATCCACGGTTTCAAATTGAATTTTGAACGACTAAGTCTAATATTTGCTGTATGTTTTTGAATTGTTGATAATATGATGTTATTAAAGCTATTAGTAGATGTATTTAAATCAGAAGTATTTTTGACCGACGACCAATCCACTTGTTCGAGTTCAAGTGCTACTTTGGTAAAGTCAATTTTAAGTACCTTTCTATCTTTATTGATGTTTTTTATTTTAGGATAGGCTATGCCGACCATAGCAATGTCGTGATCACTAACTGAACATTTACACACCGCACCAACAGAGACAGCACTTGATTTCACAAAAATATGATCTATACAAGACTCTAATCGTGTGGGCTTTGTGATAGCGGGAATGAAGCCGTGACTGGACATCAAGCACAAGTACTCTGCCAGGTAGCTACTGTTTCGGCTACCCATCAAATCAAGGTTAATATCACCAGCAACTATTGTTTGATTTGATTTAACCTCGCTAAGCGTTATGTCTAAGGAGTTCAAGAACTTTTCAAGGTTAGTCACCGATGGTGAACGGTATATTCCTATGACAGTGAATTCTTTATTTATTTCTATAACCAGACAGTCAGCGTCATCAAAACGAGGTTCAACAGATGAGACTCGAAGGGAATTTTTAGTGTAGGCAACCACTCCACTGCTTTTATTTGTAGGTTTAGATGTGTGAAACGAGTCATAGCCCGGCAACTGGTCAATTACTGAGCCATCGGACAGCCAGCATTCTGTTAAAATAATGACATCATAATCTATCTTTGTGCGTGACAGCGATAATACAAAGGAGTCAAAATTTCGCTGTAAACTTCTAATGTTTAATGTGAGTAATTTAAACTTAAGGTCCGGGGTTAATACGTCTCTGCAAACTTCTACAGATTCTAGAGTGTGGCATTCAATGGCTATGCCTACATCCAGTTCATCACCTATTTCACGAGCTACTGTACCCATTTGTATAACATAAATTGTAATTTGGGATTTCAGAATGTAGCCTATGATGCACTATATTTGTACACGCTGGAAACCTGATACATCGAGTTGAAATGTAGGAATTACAAAGCAGAGGGTGGATGTGTAGAGCTATTTGTGTGAAATGTGTGTGTTGATACAACCAAAGAGCATTGCAATATTGAAATTCTATCAATACAATACGAGAACAATGAAAAAGGATTAAACATAAGCAAGTATACGAAGAGATGAAATCAGCAGTCAAGAGAACTCTCGGTGTTGTCCAATGATTGGCTGAAACAAGCGGTGTCTGCGTTGTTTTGTTCCTTAGAAGTAGCCAAGAATTCGCGGCGTGGGCAATCTTCGTCCCCGAAACACTTCCTGAGGTCGTCGTGATTTCGTATGATGATAGCTGGGCTACCTTCATACTTGCGGACAAGGATAATTCCATTTCGAGTCCAACAGAACTTGAAACCAGCGCTTGATTTGCGCAGTCTAGCCTCACGAAATAACTTACGGTTTTCTCTAGTTAGGCGTTCATTAAAGAAGAGCTTAGAGGTGGGCCCGGCAATTTCAATATCGGTAGTTGTGAGATTTCGTCGAGATTTTGCTGCTTTCATGAAATCGTTACGCGTCTTTTGCCGTACAAACTTTACAACTAAAGGTCGCGGTTTCGGCCCTTTGTGTCCTGCCGCGCCGACATTTCGGCGCGGGCCTACGCGAGCCACAAAGTCGATGTCTTCCTCGTTGAGGCTTACGCCGACCTTAGCGGCAGTTGTTAGGACAATGTGATGCATACTCTCATTTGACATTTCGTTCAAACCTTGAATTTCTATCTGGTTGCAAAGCGCAGCCTGCACCTGAACGTTAAGCGCATCTTCTAACTGATCGACTCGCTGTCTTAAAAACTCTTTCTCCAGATCCCGGTCCTCTAAGTATTTAATTCTAGCGTTCGTTTCATTTAACCTATCCTCAAGGTTGTCTATGCGTAAGCAACATGCTGAGAATGAATCTGAGAGTTTTTTTAGGTTTAACTTCACTTCACTCACATCGTCACGTAGCAAACGTATTTCTTTGGTCAGTGCGCTTATTGGGTCCAACTCAGAACTGTCAACTTGCGACGGGGATGGAATCGGAGCTGGTAGGCTCCGAGGGGCAAGCGCTGAAGCCTGAAGCGTTACTTGAGCTGCGGATGGAGCAGGAGCAATCACCGGAGTCGGTGCCGGAGCCGGAGTTGGGGCCGGCGCCATATCCGGTGCCGGGGCCGGAGCTGCGGCTGTGGTTTGAGCCGAGGCTGTAGTCTGTAACGCAGGTTTGCGCGTCGCTCGCTTCGTAACATTGGCATCATCGACGGCGGAGGTCAGTCTGACCGGCGTATTTGTGTTCCCTTTTTTAGGTTCTTTACTTTTACACGCTGGACAGGTCCAAGTTTGTTTTATTCTCTCGGTCACTTTCTTGAAGTCAGGTACGTTTATACAGTCCGAGTGATACTTGTCATTGCATTTTGAACATTCAAAAAAATGCAAATCGGTGATTAGTTTTGGGCAGGCCGCACATTTGTATGTCATTTTTATCTTAAAGATGAGGAACGGAAAACAAAACAAAGTCTTTCGTCAACAACGGCGAGTCGTTATCCGGAAGGGCGTAAGCGCCATGCAATCGCTGTCTCTTACGGTTTTACGCCGCGGCACTTTTAGCAGATTGAATCGAAGGTGGCTTTAAATTCACTGCAAAGTTTGTTTTACGATTTATGATTGTAATAAGTTGTTAAAACTATAACTGAGTATAAATCCACATAATAATGACACTTCACTACTAATTGTTCGACACAGTTACTAATAACATTTAGTTTATTCACTTCTTTTAATTTAAATATCACGGAGCACAGCGTATTGAGTGTGTACTTCACGGCGGTAGGATCCCCTCCCCATATGATCCTATTCATAAAACATCAAGACACATTAGTTGGCAATGAAGTGATTATATTTCACAACTTCATTCTTTGCGATTTAAGGTTTACATATTGTAGTAGCGCCCCACGCATCAGCCTTGCACGGTGTTTAAAGGTTTTTTTTTTTTTTTATGTTAGCAACACTAAAAACATTCCCACTATCTTTCACCCCCTCTATCGGGGTTCCATAGTCGGCTCACTGACTGCCTCGTTCGAATCATTCAACGTTTCCGTGCTCAAGCCTTCGCACGTCAAGCAACACGCCGAATTTTCTTCAACGCCGAGTTATCTTCAACGCCGAGTTTTTACAACGCAGAGTTTCTGCAACGCTGATACGTTACTGCTAACAGGGCAGAATCTGCCGTGCAATTCCTAAACCACAGTAACTGACAAAAGTCGATTTTGAGATAATAGCAAAAAACTGTTTTAAAGTAATATATTTTCCAAGATTTGATAGTTATTGAGATTTTTTTTTGTCCAAAATGAAGTATTAAAATCATACAATGTGATAAATTAAAAAATACGTGATTCTGCATTTCCTAAAATTAAATATGTGTTTTTTTCGAAATTCTGTGTTTGTACTGCGCTTTTAAAAACAGGGAAAAATGTAACAATTACTAATTAAGACACAGTAAAATGACCACTTACTGCACAAATTTTGCGTGCTTTTTAGAGATAGGCGGCATTTTACAGGTTAAACTGCAGTAAAAGGGACTAGTGTACTGTAATTTAACTAGTATTTTGATTGAATTTTCGTGCTACGAACTTCATTCACAGCAGTAAAATATAGTTATTTTTAATAAAGTAATTAAAATACAACAAAACTTTGTAACAACATTACAAGATTTTATTATTAAAAAATTCAAACACGCTTATCAAGTTTCATGCCAATGTAAGAGACAGAAGGAAGTAAAAAGCGATTTAAAAGTTACTTGAACAACGCAGTTTATTTAGGGATTTGTCGTCAAAAATACAAAAATTAAGGTTTATTACCCCATTTTCTTAAGCAATGAAATAACAATCAACTTAAGGTACCAGTATCGGTTGTAATCATAGCAAATGGCACATTATATTTAGCCTTACATTGATTTCAATGAGTAAGCTCACGACTGATTATGGCGTAGCACTTCTACGATAAATTTTAATAAATATAATTTCTTACGTATTCGTGTCAGTCATAATTCAAAAAGTCTTTAGAATACTGTATATTATAATACAAAACCCTGTAAAAGAATAAATTGTCATTAATTATGACCTATTACTACAATAGTACTCCGCTCCTGATCACACGTTATAGGTTTTGTTATGTTTTTTTGAAGAAAACTCGGAAAAAAATTTGCTTCGTTAAAGTACCCTGCTAATAAGATAAATAAATGAAACCTCTTTAGGCATAATTCTAGAACCGCCGGCCGATTTGTGGAGGCCTTTAATAAGGCCATGACAGACAGTGTTAAACGAACATATTGACAGGATATTACATAGGGGATGATTATTTAGAAAATAAATTATAATGTACTTTTTTGGTCAGTATTTTTTTTTTTAATTTCTAGTGAAAGTTAATTGTTCTGATGTTAATTAAAGTCTCTTAAATATCCGTGACTAATTTAATAACACCGTATATATATTATGTAACAATTCATCAAAGAAATGATTAAGAATTTACTTTCATATTTTTATGTTTAGCTTTGAATTTAAACTAACATAAAGAAATTTGTTAAATGCATCTGGAATTACCGTATAAGAAACTTAAACCAAAAAATATTGTAGCAATCTTATCGAATCACAAAACAGGTAAATACAAATTTCTAAATACTCGATTATTGACCGGTATTGGCGGTATTTGTATAATTCATATGCATAATCTACTACGTATATACGTTACGGCGAGGTACCGCAATCAAGAAGAAATGTAACAATATTATGACATAACGATGATATTTGTTAGCAAGGCATTGCTTAATAAGATGACACCGTCGCCTATGAACCATAACTCGCATAGCAAAATTAATTGTGTAGAAACTAAAGAGATTTTTTTTGGCTTTTAAGAACCTAATAATTAGGAAATAATACCTTTATGTGTTAACTACATAAGTTTTTATTCGTTTATCAACAGACGACACCTTGGTTGTTTTAAATTGTAAATAGGTCAAGATTTATTTTACTACCTTAAACAGGATGTTCTAACGATATCACTATAAGCTCTCTTCAAGGAACGTCCGAGATGGAACTAACTCGAATTTGCCACTTAAAATAAACGTCTAAATGCAGTTAAAATAGTCAAATAACATAAAAAATACTGCCTCAACTGTAGTCCCTTGGGGTGCTACTGTCCTTTAGCTAGTATTATTGCTATTGAAAGTAATACAACATACAGCATAATGTGTACATTAATGAACTTGTTACTGCAGTTTAGATGGCAATACGATACTTATTTGAACAGTAGTGTACCACTTTAAATATCGTTATTTTATTCCTACTGCGTCTTAACTAGTAATTATGCTTATTAATCTATGAAACTGGAAACGCAGTACAACACTTTTAGCATAAAAATTGTATACTGTGTTTTAATTAGTTTCTTTATAAACGAGATACTATGAGTTTACATGCTAAAAATCATAAAAATCTACACCTGTACTGCGTTTTAGTCAGTATCAGCCCAAAAACCGTAGCCGTAGACCATTTTACTGCGTTTTATATTGCATTGTGCAGGAAAAACTAGTAACTTACTGCTTTTGGCGTTTCGAGTTTCCATGATCCAGTTTTCCAACTTAAAAACCGATCGATTGGGATTATGCGTTTTGGTTTACTGATTATAGATCACCAATAAACCAAAAATCGGAAAATTGGCAGTTACTGTGGTTTAGGAATTGCACGGCAGAGATACTGTCATGCTTAAAGTCTCCAACGTCGAGTTTTCTGCAACGCAGAATATTTACAATGCTGATACGTTACTGCTAACAGGGCAGATACTGTCATGCTTAAAGTCTTCAACGTCGAGTTTTCTGCAACGCAGAATATTTACAATGCTGATACGTTACTGCTAACAGGGCAGATACTGTCATGCTTAAAGTCTTCAACGTCGAGTTTTCCGCAACGCAGAATATTTACAATGCTGATACGTTACTGCTAACAGGGCAGATACTGTCATGCTTAAAGTCTCCAACGTCGAGTTTTCTGCAACGCAGAATATTTACAATGCTGATACGTTACTGCTAACAGGGCAGATACTGTCATGCATAAAGGGTAACAAGTAGCCCAAAGGTACTGTTACGCCAAGCTAGCTAACAATAGCTAACGCCGAATATATGCAACGCCACCGAGTTTTCTTCAACGTCGAGTTTCTAACAACGTCGACGCCAAGCTAGCTAACAATAGCTGATGCTGAATTTCTACAACGCAAGGCCGAGTTTCTGCAACGCAGAGTTTTCTGCAACGCTGATACGTTACTGCCAAACCGGGCAGATACTGTCATGCTACTCATGTTTTAAGACTAAACCAGTAACCATACAAAGGTACTGTTACACCAAGCTAGCTAACAATAGCTGACGCTGAATTTCTACAACGCAGTTTTCTACAACGCAAGGCCCAGTTTCGGCAACGCAGAGTTTCTGCAACACTGATGCGTTACTGCCAAATCTACCGCTGAATTTCAGCAAGGTCCAGTTTCTACAACGCTGATGAAATGAAATGAAAAATGTCTATTTGATGCTAAAAATAGACACAAAGGGAAAACTTAATCGTATGCGTAGTGCCAAATGGGGCTGTTACTGTCACGTTTAAAGGGTAACCATACAAAGGTACTGTTACGCCAAACTAGCTAACAATTTAGCTATGTACGCCTGTATCTCCAATTTTGGGATCATCACACGAGCACCATCAGCACAGCCCAGCCCAGATTCTGTACGCACGACATCTTTTCAACCTGACACGTCAACCGGTCATCGGCAACAGAATGTACCCACTGAATGCACACTGTTCTCGCTCGAGGAAATAAAATTGGACGAGGAAATCGTCAATTTACTGGACAAACTAGCTGAAGAAGGTCATATATGGCCAATTGCCACCTTCTAGTCATACCCCTTCTAAAACCTATAAGCGACGCATGTCGTGTTCTATGCGATTCTCATTTTACACAGACAAAAACGAGAAGGAATTTTGGCATTTCTGCAATAAATGCAAATTTAAAGGATAAGTTACTGTAAATACTGCAGAGCGAGACTAATAAGCTAAAGCGTAGACCGTTAATACATTTAAAAGAAAGATACACATTAACTGTATAATTTATTTAATAAAGAAAATTTCATCATGAAGAATAGACACCGCCGTCAGAGAGGTCATGTAAAATACAACACTCTGCATCGGAACACGACATATCCCTCGCCGGATGCAGGGCGCCATCGTGCCGCAGCGCTGCCCGCGCCGGCGCCGTCGCCCGCCGCCAGCTACACAGCGCCTGCTACCGCAGGGGCCGCGAGCGCGTGCGCACGCCTCGCATATACGAGCAGAAACAATAACACACGAGGTACAATACACTGGACGTCTGCTGCACTCCTCTCGCTCCTGGTCAGAAATCAGGGTCCTGGTCAACTAGTGATCCCGTTATTTTATCATGGAGGGTCAAGAGATATCTATTTTATCATTATCACCTCCTATTTCTACCTAATAATCTAAATATGAACAAGAAAAACCTGATTACAAAATGTCTATTAATAAACTGTTAACAATTTCATTGCGGACGAGTGCTACGCGCTACGCTCATAGCCGATCCCGTGATTTTTTCCGCTTTTTAGCAAAAATTGACCTCCCACAGAGAACTCCCCTCGAGAGTTCCCCGCGCTCAAAGTGTTAAATCAACGCCATCACACCAACAAATTCCTTGCTGGATCTTCTGTTACACGTATTTAATACTTACTAAAATATGCTAACAGATGACGTGACATTGAACCCTTACTGTTAATAATATTGATATATTAAATTTAAAATGTATGAATACATTTGTAAAAACCACCACATTTTCAAATGGAAGATTACCACACAGCTTCAAAATTAATAAAAAATAATTGTTACATGTGTCTCCAATAGACTTATAAGATGCGTATTATTTCATACCCATTTACGAACCACACGGAAAATATTATCTCCAATTTATGTTGGATATTTTATATGAATTTAATTGTTTAGCGATGGTTTAATCATGATCACCGTACATATTTACAAGGATTCTAAAACTAGTTTATGAATACCTTGGATGCAAAGAGTTATTTATATCTTGTTATTTATATTCAATTCGAAACATATATGCAATTAAGACTACCGTCCCGTCGTCAGAAGTTAATAAAGTATAAATTACGGAATATCGCAAAATTAATTAGTCATCGTACCTCTGCAAATGTGGTGGACATAACTAAAATTTAATCCCTTCAGGTTAAAATCAGATTCAAGCAATAATAATTATTTTCTAATGCTTCCACTACTGGCTGGGGAGCTTTCAACGTTGGTAAAGAAGCACACTGTTATTGGAAAGATACGGAACTAAGATGTCACATTAATAATTTGAAATTAAAAGTAACGTTTTTGGCTTAAAAATGTTTTTGCCCACAATATATACAATTGTGAAATTATGTTTTTTGCTTCATACATAAACACTAAGAAAAATATACACGCTGATCAATTATCTCGTAGATAATTTAGCGACTGGATGGGAGTTAGGAAATTATGCCTATAAACAAATAAAACAAATACTTGTTGAACCGGAAGTAGATTTATTTGCAAGCCGATTAAAAACAATATTGCCTCAAATACGCTTTTACAATAAAAATATAATAATAAAGTAACGCTTTTCCAGCAGAAACTTAAAACTTTTTATGCATTTCCTTCATTCGCTTTAATTAACAGACTTCATTTTAAAAATGCATTGGCCAACACAACCCTGGCTTCCATTCTTTGAAAAGTTATTGGTTTCAGAATCCATACAACTCCATCCAAATATTTGATTCAAATATGGAACTATTAATAATTATAGATATGCGCTGTCATTATTGAAAAAAAAACACATTCTAGCGAGATGCTAAATTTTTTGACACGTAAATGGCCTAATGAAGATCTAGAAACACTTATTTTATTGGCCCTTGCTACCGCACACTGCGTACAAATCTTTATATTGATCCGAACACAAAATATTGACACACACACAGAAGTAAAACTACTTCCGAAATTTATAATAAAAATTCTCGGCGGAATTGTACACAACCGATATTAACTTCCATTTTTTGACGAGAAACCAGAACTTTGTCATCTCAATGTATACAGACGTACTAAAATAATAACTAATTCACTTTGCGGTTTCAACATAGACACTTTATTTATCAGTTACAAAAAAAAAAAAAAAAACATATGCCAAAGACTCATCGCAAATATTGAGTCACTGGATTTCACAATAGTGGTATCAACACATATTACGTTCACTGCACAGTATAGCACTAGGCATTCTGCTACTTCTATGTTGGTATAGCCAACAAGTTCATTGTCAGTGTAGACATCATACGCAAAATTGCCAGTTGAAGCGTTTTTTTCTTTTATTTTTGCCTAGTTTCATAATAATGAAATTGTAGATGATTGCTATCAATTTGCTAAGATATTTGTCGTCATCGACAAAAAACCTGTAAAATAAAAATAATTCATAAATTTTATAATAACCATGATTAGCATAATGTTAAATACCTAAATCAAAATGAGAATTAAAACTCTTTAGTTTATTTTAAACTTACCTAATAAAAGATTTGCTGTTCTGAGAGTACCTTTACTGTTTATTTTACGTTTCGTCTCTGCGTTTGAGATTTATTTCACATTTGTGCTCTGAACATCCTACAATATGTAAACCTTAAATCGCAAAGAATGAAGTTGTGAAATATAATTGATGATCAAACGAACTTACCAAGTGAAGTTCGATCACAATTATGTGAGCAACTTCATTCGACGCGATTTATAACAACCCACCCTCAATATTAAAGGACAGTTTTGTCTAACGTCACCCTACCCACTTATAACAAAAAGTGAAATAAATTCTCAACATTAATACTGTAAACAAAATGATTCGAACGAGGCAGTCAGTGAGCCGACTATGGAACCCCGATAGAGGGGGTGAAAGATAGTGGGAATGTTTTTAGTGTTGCTAACATAAAAAAAAAAAAAAACCTTTAAACACCGTGCAAGGCTGATGCGTGGGGCGCTACTACAATATGTAAACCTTAAATCGCGTCGAATGAAGTTGCTCACATAATTGTGATCGAACTTCACTTGGTAAGTTCGTTTGATCATCAATTATATTTAGCTATTTTTGTAACGAACAGGTTGCGTAGCCAATATGCCAATCGCTAACATTCAGTCGCGAACGAAACTCAACTGTCTTCGTCACACCAATAAGAAAGACTGACAGAGAGAAAACTACGATACACTACCTGCTCAGCGTAGCGTAGCGATTGGCACGTTAGCTAACATAGCTACGGACTCAGATCTATCGACCTCTTTTGAAAAGCAAGTTCAGTTTCTCAAAAGAGGTTGGTGACAGATTGCAAACTCTGTTGCCAAACTTAAAGAAATCTGCATTAACAAGCAACTCGCAGCTACGCGTCTTTTTTCAATTGTATAGATTAAAAAGAGAAGTGTGGCGGCAAGTTGATGTTAAACACAAGATATGCTAGCCTTGCTATAGGAATTAACGTGACTGTAATCATAACATTACCTCCTGATAACAGTAGGTAAGGACATTTTTTCGCCGCCAATGAATTGAAATAACTGATAAAATATATGTTCGTTTAACACTACGAAGCTGATACTTACTTTGTTGAGTTAGTTGTTGACATGCAATTTGTTGCTTGGCGTGTGTTGCTCGCTTATTTTTTGACGTGGCGGTGAAAAGGTGAACGAAAAGGTGTCACTTAAATTGATGGCTTTTCCTTTTGACATAGGATTTAAAACAAATTGGCAGATTGTAGTGTATTGCGTCCTTTTTCCTTAACTACGTTCGGTTATGCGTTTAAATTTGGAACAGATTTTAAAATTCTAGTGGGTCTCTATTCCAGTATCCATAAATATTAAAATAGTAAACGACACGAAACGTCATTTCAATACGTTTTCCTTATACAAGCCATACGACATTCAATCTCGATTAATCGGAGAATAGGCACCACAATGTGATTGTCTATTTGTTCAAATCAATTTTGACAGGAAAACCACTATTATTCCGTTCCCAAGAACACTAAACGTAGCGTTCGCGACCAAAAACGTTTGAAAGAACATTAGCCGTAACGGAAACTTTATAAGAAGAACATGACATGACAGTTCATCTCTTACAACAGAATTAGGAAAACCGTTATTATTCCGTTCGTTGAGAACAGAATCGGCCATTAAGCGTTCCGTCAAAGAACATTAAGAAGTATCGGTTAATGAGAACAAAAACTTTATGATTATGGTTTGGGGTTGACGTATGGTAACGGTTTGAAAATAATAACGGTTTCCGATCCCTGGCAAAACGTATGGAGAAACGTTATCTCCAAATTATAATAACGACCAAACAAACTGTGAATAAAATTGAAAACAAGATATAAAATTGTGATCAACAAGTGAAGTGCAAAAAAACTCTTTCGAAAACTAGTTTGCCAATAAAGGCAGTGTTATAAATAGTGTGGAAAATTAGTTTGTACGACAAAAAATAACATAAATGGTTATTTTGAGGAAAATCTGATGCAATAACTGTTTTAATTCAAAGTATATCCGATTTAATAGCGACATCTATTGACGAGTAGCGGATCTATTGATCTGCTTTACCTTCAGAGTCATACGATTAATACCGCTACTGGACGATAGAGGGCGCCTAACTAAAAATGGAAGAAAATTGCCCAGGATGTTTAAAAAAATCCCAAATAGACAGTACCTCACATGTATGCTATGCAGTAGCAAATATGACTTAGATTGTGCTGGCATGTCATTCGAGAGATTTAAAAGCTTCTACAGCGCACCAGACTCCGAACATAAGAAAACCTGGAAATGTCTAGCCTGCTGCTGTAAAGAAACAAAAGGGGATAATACAAATACACCAATCCGCTTGCGAGACAACAATAAGGGGTGCTACCGTGAAATGTATCCTGAAACAAGTAATATCACCCTAAGAAACAGGGTCCACCAGTCACTGAACATCACACCATGTTTTGATGACACGAGTATTTTGGGAGACACCTTTCACACGGATACTACTTCGGGAACATATATACAAGGTCCATCCACATCATCAAATACTGCCGATACAATAACTTTAGATCAATTCGAAAAACTTCTAGATAAAAAACTAGAAAATAACCGACAGTCTCTAATATCAGAGCTCAAAAAGATACTACTCTCTGAAATAAATAAATCATTGATGGCACTCAGGAAGGAACTAAAGCAAACAAGTGATTCAATTATAACCGAACAAGCCAACCAAAAATTAGCCATTACCAAAATAAATAACACTATTACCTCCATAGAAAATGAACACAAGAAATTAAAGACCGAAATTGATGAGATAAATAAAATAACAACCATTTTCACCCAGGACTCTACAAGTAATAAGACCATCTCTAAAAATTGCACCCAGTGTTTAGAATATAATTATGAAATTAATAAAAAAAACTTGTACTATTTGGACTTCAAGAAAATCATTGGGAAAATGAAACTGAATTACATGACCGCATTCTATACGTTTTCCAAAATATCCTAAATGTAAACTTAGTAGAATATATAGAAACCTGTACCAGGATAGGTAAAAAAGGCCAAAGAAGACCTATAGTGATAGAGCTCTTAAGTAAAAAGGTCACAAAATACTTACTTGATAACAAAGCCTACTTCAAGAACACAGGCTTATGGATTTCCGAATTCCTAGACCAAGAATCTCTGAAAGGTATGCAGGCATTAAAAAAATCACTTAACAAAGCCAGACAAGAAGGACATCATGCAGTTATAAAGAATAACTAGTTTTTTGCTCTGTGCGCGAGGCCCAAGGGCCTCGCGGGCCTCTCTTTTTGTCGACTGAGGTCGAGGCCGCGGAGATGTGTTTTTTATTTTCTTTAATTTTTTTATTATAGTTTTTGTATTAAATTTTACTTATGTCGCAGTTGTTGGACTTTTGAGCTGGACTCCTGCAGCTCGGCCTTCGGCCTCGCGAGCTGTCAGGCCTCTGAGGGACGCTTCGGGCCTTCGGCCCTACGCGGAGCTCGGCCTTCGGCCTTCGCAGATTGTCGAAACGAGTCGTCGGGCCTGCGGCCCTCCGATTCGTTTTCATGTTACACTTTTTCATTGAATAGCATGGATGCGTTGGACTCCTGCAGCTCGGCCTTCGGCCTCGCGAGCTATCACACCTCTGAGGGACGCTTCGGGCCTTCGGCCCTACGCGGAGCTCAGCCTTCGGCCTTCGCAGGTTATCGAAACGAATCGTCGGGCCTGCGGCCCTCCGATTCGTTTTCATGTTACACTTTTTCATTGAGTAGCATGGGGGTTCTGGACTCAAGCAGCTCGGCCTTCGGCCTCGCGAGCTGGCGCGCCTGTGTTGGACGCTTCGGGCCTTCGGCCCTACGCGGAGCTCGGCCTTCGGCCTTCGCAGGTTCTCGAAACGAATCGTCGGGCCTGCGGCCCTCCGATTCGTTTTCAAGTTACACTTTTTCATTGAGTAGCATAGGAGTTCTGGACTCAAGCAGCTCGGCCTTCGGCCTCGCGAGCTAGCTTGCCTGTGTTGGACGCTACGCGGAGCTCGGCCTTCGGCCTTCGCGGGTACGAAGCTTCGCCTTCGGGCCTTCGGCCCTCAGGCTCAGCTTAAACAGTGACACAGATTTTATTTTAAGTAGAAAAGCTTTGTTTTCTCGCAGCTCGGCCTCCGGCCTCGCAGGCTACCGCGCCTCTATGGGACGCTCCGGGCCTTCGGCCCTACGCGGAGCTCGGCCTGCGGCCTTCGCTGGGGTTCGAAGCGAAATGTCGGGCCTGCGGCCCTCCGGTTCGCTTATTAAGACAGTTAGGAGGGGCAGTTTCACCGCGTGGGCTCGCCCGTCGGGCCTTCGGCCCTCGGGCTCGCGCGGAGAGCACCTCGATCGTGACGCTCCGGGCCTTCGGCCCTACGCGGAGCTCGGCCTTCGGCCTTCGCGGGCTTGACGCCTCGCCATCGGGCCTTCGGCCCTCAGGCTCGGCTTATTAAGATACTGGGGTTGTTGAACGCTTGGTAGCTCGATTTGCTCGGAGGTCGGCCTTCGGCCTCGCTTTAAAATACTTGGAAGTGACGCGCTTGGGCCCTCGGGGTGAAGCTCCGGGCCTTCGGCCCTCCGCGAGGTCGGCCTTCGGCCTCCCACCCTGAAGCTCGCCCTTCGGGCTCGCTTAACATAGATTTATATTGGTTCTGGTAATGTTCCGGCCCTCCTGCAGCGAGGCCTTCGGCCTCGCCCAAAATTACTGGGGTTCGGGACCCCCATGGGCCCCGGGAGTGAAGCTCCGGGCCTTCGGCCCTCCGCGAGTCGGCCTTCGGCCTCCCGGCCTGAAGCTCGCCCTTCGGGCTCGCTTAACTTACTTGGGATTTTGACTTTTTGTTCGGGGTCGCCGCCATCTTGGATTTTTTTCCAAATTTTTTTTCAGATTATCACTCCTGGGCCCAAATAATGCCTGCATGCCAAATTTCAGCGCGATCGGACCATTATTTCGAAAAATCCATACAAAATTTTTTTTGTGCAAAAAATCTGAAAAAAATTTTTTCGGAATCTGGAGAGCCCAAAAGTCACGCACAGCGATTTTCAGCACGATCGGATGAAAAAAAATTTTTCGAAAAAAAAAAATATTTTTTTTGCAAAAATTTTTGGCCCATCGAATGGCTCTCGGAGTCCTCTATGACATTTGGTCGAGCACCCCCCACCTATCTCCCCCCGTTTAAGAGTTCCCATACAAACTTTGATGGGCCCTACGGCGGCCATCTTGGATCCGAGAATCACAAAAACACTTTTTCTTTAATCTAGGTCCCTCAGAGATTCTACCACAAAAAAATCCGGCTCGAAGGACCATTTTGAAATTTGAGTGCAAAATTATTTTTTTTTTTTTTGAAAAATTTTTGCGGCTTTAAAAACTGTCAGCAGTTCCCTATAACATTTGGTCGAGCACCCCCCACCTAGGTCTCACGGTTTGGTCTGGCCGTCTAACATTTTTTGACCAGGGAGCAAATCCTGAAATGTCAGATTTTTCCCTAGGTCACCGGCGCGCCCTCTATACGACGGTATATAACACTAACCCCTACCGTAACTCCTTCCGGGAGAACAATCATATAATAATATTAATACGTTTTATTTATTTATTATTATTTATTTATTATTCAAGAACAATCTAAAAAAGTTGCGGCTCTCCGACATTTTGTGAATTGGTTGAGTATTCTATTTATTGATGTGCCGTATATGTATTATGTATTTCAATTACATGTGTATTGAATGTATGAGTTTATCTTAGTTCGTTAAGTTTTTGGTATTACTCAAATATTTTGTCCACTGTCATGTATTATGTATTTCAATTATATGTGTATTGAATGTATGAGTTTATCTTAGTTCGTTAAGTTTTTGGTATTACTCAAATATTTTGTCCACTGTACGCGGTGTGTTTGTCTATTTTTTGCTTCATATAGACAACTCCTTTGCTCAAAGGTTAACTGGAAGAGGTTCCTTACAGGGATAAGTTCACCTTAGTACCTGTTAATTTTTTTGTATAAATGTGTATTTTTACCTGTGTTTTGTGTACGATAAAGAATTTACATACATGTATACATAGTCGCTAACGGTTCCAGTGGACTCGTTCGTAACAAAAACTTGCATACGTAAATAGTCGCTGGGTTTAATAGACCATTTGCTATTTTACCGCCAGTCACCCGCAAGAAAGGCTCGCTAATTGACCAGTGAGATATCGCACCGACGCGGCGAAAATTCGTTTGAAGGTACCCAGAACAACCCAGGACAACTTGTTGAGATGCACAACAAACAAGTTTGTGTTTAAAGATAACAAATAACATATCAGGGTCCAAAAGACCCATTAGCGACTGTTCTAGTGTTAATTTGGACTAGCTCTTTCGATGGCATCTATGAGAAAACCATATAAGTCATACATTTTCATTAAGCACGAAAAATGGATAAATAACTCAATATCACGCCGACCGATTTCGATACTTATTTTTTTAACCGACTTCAAAACAAACCGGCGAGACAGCCCCGTAGGTACCGTCGGGTGTGATAATACTGATAATAATGAAAATAAAATAAAAAACATTTATTTTACGACAGAAAGAAAGTTCACAAATTGAACCAGAGGCACTAGGTGAGACCTGTATGGCGGGGAACCAGATTAGATTTGTACAGTATCTGAAATCTGAATTTAGCTACTTAAGTATGAGTATGACATTAAATTTACAAAAGTTCCCAACGAAAGACATCTGTTATTTTATTTACTTTATGTCTATTTAATACCTACATTACGAAACTTTACTCAAATGATTCGAATTATAACTAACGTGAGACTCAAACATATTAAAATATTATCAAACGCGTCGGGCTTTGGCCGAAGGTGCTCCGGACGGGGACCCTCTTAATGGATCGAAACATGTCGAGCAATCATCGACTTAAATACGTTAGTAATCCGATTCGATTATATTTTTTCTGAAACATGCAAAGAAATGTTGTTGTTATATTCTTTATATAATTATATAAATAGGCTGCGAAGTATGACGTTTCAGGTACAACTAGGACTAGAGGTCGTTAATGGAATTTGATACAAATTTTGAAGGCCTAGGCCGGTAAACAGCTGACATTCTGCCACTATGCAGATAAAAAAAACTTTGATGTTTCTGTTGTTGTTGTTTATTTCAATGCATCTTTGAGAAAAGCACTATTATGCATACCTCGGCAAGAAATATGGAGTTGCTCAGACCTACCCGTCTATATGTCTTCGGCCGGCAAACCCTTTCGTCCCGGCCTCTATAGTAATGTACTATAATAATATTACTCAGAATAGCTTAGCGTAATGATGGGATCTTGGGCAAATGGGTTGAGTGATTTTTCTTTTATGTGATGATTATGCAATTCGTCTTTAACGATTGTTATTTGCTGAAAATGTAGAAGCAACCGCTTGGATTTTAGCGGATGGTAATAACAATTGTATAATTTTGAGAAATGTATTTATTATAAATTATAAGACAATGCGCGAAGTATTTCAAAGTATTGTGGAGTCGACTGGTAAGTTGGATCAAACCGTTTTAATATTTTTAAGTTTAATTATATTTTTTCTTACATACATTTTATTTATTACCAACGGGAGTTTAGGCCTTTATTGTCAACGTAGTGAAATAGGGGCTAGAGCACTATCATCCGTCGAATTATAACTGATTAGATAAGATAAGATAAGATAAAGATAAGATAAATTTTTATTTCATAAAATCTTATGCTAGTTGTACATATAAAGTGGTAATAAAATTAATATACTATAGTCCCATATAACTACCATAATCTAATTTTACAAATTAACGTAGATCCTGTAATACATGACTGAATTATTAGTACCATTATTCACATAATCTTTTAATCCAAAAATACGTAGTGATCTATACCTAAACTAAGTAAATATTTACTTGTGACTTAGGTATACTATGTTTAGTAGGTCAAACATTCGCAGCGGAATGCTTACAACATAATTTTTTTTTCACAACAAACAATAAAACGTAGGTAAAAAGGTCAATGTAAAATATTCCATTTATGATAAAAACAGCTAGTGACATGACTTATAAAATATATTCTATTAAACTATACGTAACTTAAAGTGATAGTAGTGTATTGCTATTAACTATACTTATGCAGTAAAGTTTAATACTATTTTATCAATAAAACTATAATAACTATAACACATAAAACAAAAATCTATGCATAACTTAAGATAAAATTTTAATCTAGTATAAGTAAGTAAACTGTAAGGTATCTAGTAACCACTATGAAACTACTTCTAATAATCTTTCTGTGTCCTCGTACGCTTTCCCAGTGAGCCAAGATTTAATTACTTTTAGGCATATTTTACTGGGCATCGGATGGATGTTTAATAAAAGATTGACTTTATTGTAAAGGAATGTACCGAGGAAACAGAAAAATCTATGCGAGTTTGCGGAGCAGAATGAATCCTTGGTGCAGACAATGTCCGCACGCCTTTTGCTTATTAAAAGCTGAGGGTCATAGCTGACCAGTGAGTGTTTTTTCATAACAGTGTGCAGAATGAATGATGGATGGCATCTAAAAATAATCAACGAATTTATGGTCCCTATTATACCATTTTCCAATTGTGGACGATATTTCAAGTTATTTCATTATACTCATAATAAATAAATTTGTAAGACGGAATGGTACACTTATTAATTTATTTGGGATTACTCCAGCAACATAAAACCGCTTCAACTACAAAAAGTTTTAAAAATCGTAATTTTTTAAAGTTAAATATATCTACATATACTTAGTATCAATATTGTTCTATCCTATTTCCACAGTATTACCCTCTACATTATTTTATTTCCCCATTTGCCATGAGATTCTGGTTGTTGTTGTTTTCTGGCCATTTTTTTTTCGCAACTCCACATCAAACATGCCTATTTTGCGTGGTCCCAACGCTGGCCCAGTACTTGTTGGGGACTTCACCCTTACATTACACCCTTGGGATACACCCTTGAATTTCTTCGCAGATGTATGCAGGTTTCCTCACGATGTTTACCTTCACCGTAAAGCACTTGTGAATATAAATAGTTATTTATTATACAAGGGGGCAAAGTTGTTGTTTAACTGTCGTGCCAATATTGAGACCTGAGCTAGCGAAAGATTCCAAAATTGAGCCACGAGCGTAGCGAGTGGTTCAAAAACTGGAATCTTGAGCATTGCGAAGGTCTCAAGGCACGAGAGTTGAACAAACTTTGCCGCCAAGTGTAATACAACTTTTTTCCCCTCACTATCGCGAGGAAATATGATTACAAATCTCATCCAAATGTAAATTAACTTAAAGAAACTATTGAAAACTCAATGTCGAAACGTATCGTAGAATAGAGTTACTTATGGAATTTAAATATTGCCAATGGCTTACAAAGTCACATGAGAAACGACCAATTTAACATGTGAGCTCCGATTGCGCATGT
This sequence comes from Thaumatotibia leucotreta, assembly GCA_025490895.1. NCBI lineage: Eukaryota > Metazoa > Arthropoda > Insecta > Lepidoptera > Tortricidae > Thaumatotibia > Thaumatotibia leucotreta. Next base: position 34,968 of record JALPQI010012330.1, read on the forward strand.
TTACTACGGTCATACAGATCCACTTATACTAGGCAGTAGGGGGCTATAGGAATTAGAGAAATGTCAAATTACTTTATTCACAAGTGTGTAAAAAGCGTTTTTACCCGCTCGTATTAAAGGATAAACGAGCGCTTTACGAGCTAGTGAGGGGAAAATAATATTACATACACAAGTTTTTGAAAAACTCATTGGTACGAGCCGGGGATCGAACCCACGACCGCTGTGTAGCAGCCGTGCATACATTTTCGTGCTTTTACCTGGTGTCGTTAATTGTACAGGTTATTGTAGGAGTCGACCGCACCTGATTACTCTCGCTGCCAAGGGCAGGTAATATATGTAATCAATAGTTAGCTGCGTAGAGTGCGGGGACAAGGTCACAGCACGGTGCGCACCGCCGGTGTGGGCGCTGACGTGGCGCGCTGCTGCTGGCCGGTCGATGGTCAACTGTTCTACCGCATGGCGCCACGTCATCGCTATAATTACCAATGGTCGGAACTATGAGCGAACAACACTAAAAAAAGTGCTTACACTACAATTATAAAAAATTACATAATATCCATAACAAATGTATGTTAGAGGCACTTTACACAACTAAATTGGACACTAACATGTTTCAATATTTTTTTTAATTTTCCTCGGTTAATGTTTGGGTGCATTATGTGTTCTATATGTCAACTCATCTCTAAAAATTCAGATGAAGATCACCACCCAGCTCTTGGTTTCTGTTTTCTAATGATTGACAACGATCCCCCACTTGCGGTTGTCTATTGTTTGCCCGACAGTTATTTAACATAATATTCATATGCCCGAATCTAACTTGCCCGAATTTCATTTGCCCAAATGATTTGTTTACCATAAAAATTGTATGACATACTGCTTGTTTACCCGAATATTACCTTCCATAATCATACAATGCCATCCTATTTCTTTTCCATATTATTAAGTGCAATAATATGGTTTAATAGAATATTCAAATGCCAGAAGCAATTGTTGCCATATTCATTGTTGGCCATATTATTAAGTGCAATAATATTATTTAATGGAATATTCAAACGCCATCAGTAATTATCAGTTTTTTTTTTCAAATAAGTACTAGCTATATTATTAAAAGTTACAAGCGTTTGACAAAACGGGCTTCTGGGAACCGGTCGACGAAGCCCCGCTGCGCGGGGCTTCTATTTCTGCTCTAAGGGATGAAAAGTACCTAACGAACCTATCCAGGTTAGGGTGGGGGAACTACAATATGTTCTTTTTTTCCCTTGTGGGGGGCTTCGCCCCCCCGTCCCCCCTTTTTTGGTTTTACAAAAATGAGGATGCGTAAACAATGAATTAAAAATACTTAAGTATTTTTTAGTCAACGCTTTTAACTCCGCCCTACCCTAGAAACCTAACCAATCCAAGTTGGTTTTGCCCTGGTTTATTACTTGAACATATTTTTAAACCATTAACCTAGCCCAGTGTACGCACAGGATCTATATCTGGATCCCTAACGTTTTTTGACCTATTTTTACATTCACTAACGTTTTATGTCCGAATGATCATTTGTCCTAACGCTCATATGCCATATTTTTAATTTTCCTAATATCGTATGGATGATTTTTGTTTTCCCTAATGCGTTATATCCTAATTATCATTTTCCATATCAATTATTCATCCTAACGTTATATGCAATAATAGTCATGTACCATAATTGTCAGTAAGCCTAATGATCGATAATCCTAATAATCGTATTTCCTAACTCTGTATGGCCTATTGCAGTTTATCCTATATCTGTAAGCTGCTGACCTGACGGGTCAGAGTATAGCAAAGGGGGCGCGGGAAATTTTTTGATGGGGGTGGTGTCATTATAACACGTATTTTTTTATGCTATCGTATAGAGGACGCTAAAATAAGCATGTTTTGTATGGACAACTTGTCTAACTTTATAATTACCAAGATATCCAAAACCAAATTTTGGGTCTATATCGGGTGGCATGTTTTTATTTCGAAAAATTTGTCGCATAACAACTTTACGCCGAAAAATGAATGGCATAAACATTGTTGCGCATATTTTTGCTATGCCGAAATTGTTAATCCTAACTTGGTTGTTCCTAAATATTGTTTGTCCTAATGATTTTCGTGTCTAATGTATATGTATCGAAAATTTATTGTGCAAAATGGTGATGTTCCTACTATTTAATGTACTAATAGTGATTACCTACCTTTAACTAGCTTTTAAATATTTTTTTATTCCTTATACTTAACTATTACTAAATAATTCGCCCTGTTGTCCAAAGAATTTAAGTGAGCAATTTTGACCTGGGAACCGGTCGACGAAGCCCCGCTGCGCGGGGCTTCTATTTCCGCTCTAAGGGATAAAAGGTACCTAACGAACCTATCCAGGTTAAGGTAGGGGATGTTCAGATTATTTCTTTTTTAATGCGGGGGGCTTCGCCCCCCGAGCCCCCCTGGTGGGGGGCTTCGCCCCCCCCGTCCCCCCTTTTTTTGGCTTTGTAAGTATGAGGATGTGTAAATAATTGATTAAAAATACTTAAGTATTTAAAGACTACGCCATTCACTCCGCCCTAGTTTCGAAACCTAACCAATCCACGTCGGTTTTACCCTGGTTTATAACTTGAACATTTTTTTTAACCATTCACCCTGTTGTTCAAATGTTTTGCATGTTGTTATTAAAATGCCTTTTTGAATGAAATTTCGGACATGATAAAAGTAGGCGCAGTGAAAATTGACAGTTCGAGTAGTAGGGAAAACAATATTTATTACAATGAACATTAGGATTATTATGCTTTAGGTCATTCGACATTCGAGTAATCAATATTAGAATAAATATGGTGTAGGTATTTTAAACGTGTATGCGCAAAATTAAGTAGGCTAAACAAGTAGTATGCCATGTAACATTATGCCATACATTCTCGGCCAAAAAATTTTAGGACAATCGACGTTATGCGACACGACAGGCACCCCCAAATTTTATTTAGGAGCCAATATCTCTCTAAAATTTAAAAAAAAAATTGTGTAACCATTACCGACATTATGATTAAATATCGTTAGGTATGGCTATTGATCGCTAGGGCTTCTGTCTCTTAGGACAACAACATTTAGGCTAAATGACATGAGGTGAAACGTTATTAGGGATTTCGAAGAATATGGAAAATAACATTAGGGTTTTTAACGGTTATGGTAAAAAATTATTCGGGCAAGTGAGTTTTAGGACAATCATTTTTCGGGTAGGTGTGTAAAAACTGACAAGTCATCTTTATTTACTCTTAAATATTTATTAAAGATTAGTTAATTTTTTTTGGACAGAGTAGTTCTTAAGTATTACATATTGCTCTGATAATTCACATACTGTGTGGGGAACTTCACTAGATGAACAACGTGTGAATAGGACTACTCACCTGCTGGTCGACCTGATACACAAATATTTCAAACCCGCACTGACTTCACTTTGCACTGCACGCACTATGGAGACTGTATTGAAGGCGCAAAAGGATCTGGAAGCAAGATTTTCACAGCGGTTTCAAGAGCTTGAGACAAAATTGAAGGCAGCCTCTCCACTAGCACACCCAACTATTAGCAGCTTGAGTAAGGAGATTAACAGCTTTAAAAAGGATGTTTCTGACATGTTGGGGCTCCTGCGACAGCAAATTCTTGCCATTGGCCAAGCAGTTGACTCCATTGAAATGCATCATCGTAGGAAACACTTGGTGATCAGTGGCGTGCCGGAGGTAGCGGATGAAGATGTAGCAGAGTCTGTGGTTGCTATCTGTCAAAATAATCTGGGGTTGCCTGAGGTGACCCTTGCATCTATATCAATTTGCCACAGACTTGGTAATCGCGCAGGTAACCGTACTAGGCCAGTCCTGGCCCGATTTTGTGATGTGGGTGTCAAGAATGCTGTGTGGTCGAAGAAAACTGCTCTCAAGGGTACTCGAATAGTTATATCGGAGTTTCTGACTCGACAACGGCACGCAATCTTCTCAGAAGCCCGCACACACTTCGGCATGCATAAGGTATGGACCAGGGATGGCAATATCTATATAAAGCTGCCCAATGGAAAAAGGGAGCGTGTCACAACTGCTGAGCAACTTGAATCGCTGTCTGCCGAGCATGCCCCTGCATCTACTGGCACTAATTCTAGTTCTGCGCCAGTCTCGTCAAGTGCAGCCGTGGTTGTGCCCGTATCAGCTGTGCATGCGCCCCTGCCGATGCCGGCGCCTGCGCCTATTGCTGTCGCTGGGAGTACAGTTGCGGCAACCAGAAGGGCAGAAGACAAGCGGACGGCGAGGCGTTAATACCAACTATTTCTAATTTTATTAGCAACGTGATTGATTTTTCTCTTGTCTTCTGTTGAAATTAAGAATGTAGGTGTGATTGTGTAGTTTCACCGACCAGAAACTTGTTATTTTTTTTTTAAGTTTTTGCACGGTATTCGTTCAATTTCTTAGTATTGTTATATCTACCGTCTTGGTTTAATGTTGTAAAATTTGTGTTGGCTCATTTAGTTAGCGGTAGTCAAAACAATTTAATTAAAATTCTATCATGTCACGTCATTTTGACGGATGTCAAAATCTTACGTTTTGTTACTGCATTGGTACTACGATGTATTGCTGTATCATGCGATTTTTTTTTTAATGTACTTGCGTACATTTATTTTTGTGTTATCTATGTAACATATGTTATATAGATAACACAAAAATATGTTATAATGTTACATATGATTTTAACATATCGTCGACCGTAGGTTCAATTAGGGTAAGGGACAAAATGGCGAAAATGAGTTAAGTATACAGTTTTGTTCAGAATTTTGCGCTCTTTCGAATGGTGTATATAAAAAAAATCTAGCTTTAAAAAAATGTTCCTTACCCTATTTTTTTTTAGGGGGTACCGGATCAAAATAGCTCCAAAAAATAAAGTAATTAGAAAAAAATTCTACACAGCTACTAAGAATTAGTGTAATGTACGTAAGCAACCGAATTTAAACAAGGTAACCGGCCTTGCACTTAGGGAATGACCCTTACACGGTTTATTTTTGATGAGAAAATAACAAAAGTGTTATTACGCTAATAATTTTGGAATCGAAAAAAAATATTTTGCCGATACCCTAAAGTGATTGCGTGTTGTATTGAAATAATTGTTCCTTACTTTAATTTGCTCGCATAGTACTTTTATACGATGTGTGCGTTACGCTAATTTTTTGTATGTTATGTTTAAACTATATACTTGACAGAATATTTCTTTGACGGAATTAATGAATAATTTAATATTATTATAGATACTTGAATACATACGAGTAGACAGCCATGACCAAGGAACAAATATTTGTGATAAATAAAGACACAAATGATGCCCTCGCCGGGATTCGAATCCGAAGTAGTGTAGCTTTAAAACTGGAAGTACATTCAAAAGTGCTTTTGCTATGCTTATTTGAATAAAAAAATGTTTGCGTTGACTTTGACCATATTGTGCAGAGTTGCTGCTAGGAAGACTCAAGATTTTGTAGAAATCATTACACAAGTCTACGAACAAATAAAACATGGAAGCCGCATGCCATACTAAATTGCCTTTCAAAAACGGTCCTGAATTTTACTTGACAAATGTCACCACTTCTTCAATGCATCACGGTATTGAATTTCAATGTCAACCTATAAAAACTTATACCGCCATTTAAAAATAGTTGTGATTGGTCCATCAATGTTTTGATTGGCCATATTCTATAAACATTTGTCAAAAATGTTGCACCGAAATATGCGCGGTGTTAAGAAAAGCGCTATGTCCTGCCCATCGTGGCACATTGAACACGTTACACGTCCATGTTATATAATTATTGGTCACAGACACAAGTAGATCACGTTCAGATATATGAAATCTATTGTGTAGAATCGCGACAAGGCATGAACAAAAAAATTATCCTAATTAAAGGGGTGTTCTGCGCAGTATGCAAAATATACAAACTAAAATCAATTTCACCATTTATTTCCCAATGATACGCCATTTTTATTTCATACATGCTTATTAAAAATTAGAAACAATACAAGTACTTATAATATCGAAGGACTTTTGAAAAACTCAAAGCTAATATATGAATAAAAATTATATAAACAAAATCTGTACTAATAGATAAAATATGAAGTAATTTCTTCCAACTCTTTACGTTGCCATCATTTCTTATCCAAGGCTTCCGATAACAAAGTTCATCAAGTAAATTATAAAATGGAATTATAGTGTTTTCAACCGACTTTAAAAAAGGAGGAGGTTCTCAATACAACTGTTTGCGATTTCGATGGTTCTTTTTTTATTCGAAAGCTGATGATCCCATTATAATTTGGTCCAGTTCTGATAATTATAAGTCTGAATTGGCATTGAGCATGTGCATTGTGCACGACAATTGGATGAATAACTCGATACCACGTCAACCGATTTCCATAAATAATTTTTTAACCGACTTCAGAATAAACCGAGTTAGTCCCGTTGGCATCAAGTTGGGGTCTGATTATGGATCTTGGAGATATCGGTTGAAGTCGGTTTTTTTTAATGGTTATTGATATCGTTTGTCATGCAGAACTCTTCGATCGGGAAATATTATCATATCAGAGACCACGTTACTCATGGTCGAATTTTTCATGGCCATGTTTTTGGGGGGCGTACATTGCGTACAAGCCATGTCACTCCCACGCATCGTGTCCTCGCAGTATATTTGTTGACCATCGCAGCGGCTGAAGCCCGAG
>JALPQI010012331.1:0-43612 GCA_025490895.1 Thaumatotibia leucotreta
ACTGAACTTTTTGTTGCATAGGCTACATTTAAATGGCTTCAGTCCCATATGTACCATTTGATGTGTTACAAGCTTTGATTTCCAGGGGCTTTTGTAATCACAGTGGCAACACTGAAAAGGCTCCTTGCCAGAATGTGTCATTTTGTGAAGTAGAAAGCTCCTTTTGCCGTTACACTTGTAATCACAAGTGCTACATTTGTAAGTCTTTCTCCCGGCGCGTATCTCTTGTTGTTTGTGTGAATTACCTTCATTGGGACATGTATTTACATTGTGATTATTTATATGAGCCCGTAAATTGTCCTTATCAACTGTCGTGTACTCGCACACATCACACATGAAATACGACACACCATGATCCCTCTTCTCGTGCTCTAGTAAAAGCAATTTCTTATGAAATTTAGAACTACAAAAAGCACATGATAACTCTTGGGTTCTGGACGAATTATGAGAATGTTGTATGTGATTCCTTAAAATAGTCTTGTTAGTGTAACGTTCGCCGCAGTGTTCACACGTGTAAGGTTTCTCCCCACCGCGCATGCTCGTGTGTCCCTCATCGCCGCGGAGGCGCTCGAGCCTCACGGAGCAAGTCATCGCGAGCTGTCGCCGGGCGCGAGGACAGACTGCAACAACAATACAAGTCAAACGTGAGACCACGCAAGTGTGAGAGGGACAGAAAATGAGCGTCGGTTACGGCATCTGTAGTTGAGTTGCTGAACTTCACATGTACACTCAATTGTAGTTTGTCCACTCGCCACAAACTTTTTTTGTTCTTGAAAATTCTTTTTTGAGGAAAATACTAATCATAAATCGATTGACTAAATTTAGTCAACCGATTTATGATTATAATTTTAGGTTTTATCCTATCTTCCTTAAATTTTAACATTTTTGGACTGCCGGTTCAGAAATAGGGCAACACAATTTTTAGACTTACATTTTAGCACGAAGTAATTTCGAAATTCTTTTGTTATTTTGTGTACAGACAGAATCCTAAAAATTGTGCTGCGCTAGCTGCTAATTAAAATATTAAATAATTAGCAACATAATGTGGAGGAGAATAAAGTAAACAGTTGATTGATATTTCAAAACTAGTTACTGTGTTTATGTTTAGGACGGCAGTACGAGTATCGGCATACTTTGGCTATTTAATGACTCGGTAAGACATAGTTAAGACACGAGTTTCTACAGAAATTAATTATAAGGGCCGATTCAGACAGGAATGGCAGCGGCCGGCAGCGACGCGGCGATCCCTTTCATTGTGAAATAATTTTAGTCTTATCTACAAATTAAAAAATATCAGTGTCGCTTGAAATACTCGAAAAGGTCGCGCGGTGCCGCTGACGGCCGCGCGGCCGGTCGGCGTCGGTTGCCTGCGGTGACGCGAGGCGGCTTGCGGCGCCGCGCGACCGTCGGCGGCATCACGCGGCTGTTCCGCCATCACTCGCACCCGCCGGTCGCCCATGCCAGCGGCCACAGGAGGCGGGAGGTGACGGGAGGCGGCCAGCGGCCGTCAGCGGCCGTGAGCGACGAGACGAGTCAGTCGCTGCCGGCCGCTGCCATTCCGGTCTGAAACTGAATCGGCCCTAATTGCCGTCACCACACGACCCTAATTGGCCGTGTGGTGAGGGCAGTAAGAATATTTGTCACCACCACAATTCCTGCGGGTGTCGTAAGAGTCGACTAAGGGATTGAAGTATCACTGACCATTATTTGATAAAATATTGATGATGGGCGGCAGCGTCATCATAGTGGACACATTACTGCGATCGCCAATCCGCTTGCCCAGTGTGGCGATTATGGGCATTTACCTCCTGATGCGTCTATAAGCATACTTAATAGGAGAGGCCTACGTCCAGCAGTGGACTATCATAGGCTGGTGATGGTGGCCTAAATAAGCTGTGTGTTAAATAAACAGATTTGCTAGGAGCATTTTGAAGGCCAAGTGCTAATGACAAACTCTAGGCCTGGATATCCCAAGGTTGAAATACTGGCAAGGGCATCCTCGTAGGGCCCACCATACTATCATTGAAATCATCAATGATATTTTGGACCTTCCTGTGTAACAAATGGTGCTAAATTTCTTTTGTTTGTATAGTCAATTAAACAAATGAAATACTACTTCATTGAGTTTGAATTGCATTGAATTGTAGTGTACAATGTAATCTACATTGGGCCTTACTTATATTTGTATGACGAGTATGGATATGTGCTCCTCTATCCTCCTAAGGCCCGGGCCTTTTAAAATATTTTTAGTCAGAAAGACCGAGGTGGCGTTTTAAAGAACAAAAATTGGCAACCATTGTTAAGTCCTGACGTCATGGAATTAATGTTTACATTGTGATTGAATGACCTTTAAAATTTTATTACCCAGGACTTAATGATGAACGCCATTTTGTTCTTTTAGAAGGCACTTGGGACTTAGGAGGCTATTACACTTGTTGCCATGAACGCTGAGCACTCATAGCACAAGCTTTACTAAGTATTTACTAATGTCATGTAGTCTCAGAATAATTGTTTATCTTTTCATATTCTGTTAATGAAAGGGTACAACAATATATGTATATTGAATGCTCCAAATGTATCATCAGACATGGTGGTTCAGCTGGAGATAAATATTTGATTACTCACCACGAAATGCTACCGTAACGTTGGGGCGGTGCAGAGACTCCGGCCCCAGCTCAAACTCCTCTTTCAGCACATGGTTGGTGAACAGGCCCGCTCGCGCTTCGCTGTCCGAGAAATAAGGCTCCTCCTTTACATCCACTCCTTCATGGTCCTCTTCCATGTATTCCGCTTCCTCTTTAACAACTGTCAAACGATGTATCAATACACGATGATTCATAATCCGTGATCAGGAATATTTAGCTTCAAACCAGTCAAACATAGGACTTTAATTTAGTTAAATTACAGTGTACATTATGGGGTTCCACAAAAACAAGAGTTTATAATATGTTTCTAGTATCGCAAGCTCCGTAGGCTACGGCAGCCTGTCTATGCGAATTGAAGTCAATTTCAATTTTAAAGCCTTTTTTGCTGACATACCTAATACAATTATAACAATACCTAAAAAGCACACGCTAATTAGTACATAATATAATATATATATAGTAACTGCCCCAAACTCACCGTCGACGAAAGCTTCGTCGCCGTGTTCCTCTTTCACGCGCATAGCGTTTAGCGACATCCTGCGACCGATGTTATACTGTCGAGGTGTAGAGGAGTACTGTATGTGAATACCGGACGGTAACGCAACAGCAGAAGCATACAAGAGAAGAGAGTAACAAAAGTAGACTGTAAACTCCGGTATAAAAATGAACGTGAGATGTCCTGCGTCCTGCGATGGTCCTGCGTCCTGCGTCTGACTTGATAGAATGAGTAGAGTAGAATGACAGTAACAGCTAACGGAAGGTAGTATTGTGCAGCCATATAATGCGTGGCCTTGTCATCATGTAATGGAGACAACATTTAATGATTAAATTGTTTTCACTAAAACAGTTATCCGCAGAACCGGCAATAAAAATACTTTGGCGATATAATATAAGCCACTATTATGTACTAGCTTCTAAAATTAAGTTAATTCAATGTGACTGTTGTGCTGATATGTCGGATGCCGTCGTTGCCAATCGTGTAATACGGGTTTAAGGGATTCGCCTTTACGAGTATCTGTGGGCGACGATGGCAATGACAGTGACCGATGACAGATTAGATACTATACTATTATTTTATCATTAATTCTATAATATTGGGGATATACAAATAAACATAATCGCAATTTATTGCTGTTGCTGTGAAGTACGCAATACAAATTTAACTAATTGTTTGTTGCATTATTCGACAACCCGGTGATGGACGTGCCGCACTCATGTTGCTGCTGCCTGCGGGGTGCTCCGGACAAGGACCTGACGACGCCGTACACAGAACACGGCATAACGGAGATATATTCCGACATGTTGGAGCAGTGCTTCGATATACATGTGCGTCCTCGTTAATGTTGTAATAATTATCTCCACTTGATTTTGGAATACTTGTTTTTAAAATGTATCCAGCGGCATGTTTTTCACATACGATTTAATAACACGCGCAGATGCCGTCGGATGGCTCGGGCTCGCGCGGCATCTGCTGGAAGTGCGTGGGCCGCCTGCGAGACGCGAGCGACTTCAAGCGGCAAGTGCAGCGCTGCCAGGCCGAGCTGCAGGCGCGGCTGCAGGGAGAGATCTGTGTCAAAGGTAGGAAAGCCTCAAGTTTTACCTACAAGAAGCCTAAAGATCTACGAGTTTCAAACATCTGTCAAACATGGAATACTGGTATTACTATCACATTTCCTCAGACAAGGGGCTGATTTTTCACCATATAGTGAGTAGATAGAATTGTAATTGGTAGCTAAAAGTATAGGCAGTAACTGGTAGCTTTTTAAATAATGTTTAGTAAACTGACTTGAGTTATGTTTGTTCTCTTTAGAGGAAGAAGAGGCAGTGGAGCCCGAGCTGCAGGATGGAGACGGGGCCAGTGAGGAGCCTGTGTTGTGTGAGTACCTGGGGCCTATTTCTCGAAAGCTTGTAACTTGTAATACAAGCAAAAGTCCTTATCTAATTATTAGTGTTTAAAAAGAGACCTTCACTTCTATTACAAGATACAAGTGAAGGTCTCTTTTTGACACTATTAATTAGATAAGGACTTCCGCTTGTATTACAAGTTACAATACTAAGAATACTGCGAATGTAACTAGCCATAAACACAAGTAGCTGCAACATGTTACATCATTTACTCATGTTACTCATTGTCAAGTGTAAATAGCGTATTGTTTGAAAAATCAATTTGATGCAGGTGAAGAGCACCCGATGAAAACAGTGATGTTGTTTGGAGATCTGTCCGAACATCAGCGTGATGAGATGTGTGAGTATTTACAAATGGTTTGATTGCAGAGATACACTAGCTGGCTCAGATTATGTTACAATAAACTAAAACTACTTGGTATTATTATGAACCATAACATTGAGCCCACGTCATGTGAGTTACTGAATAAGTTGTTTAATTGTATGTTTGTATAAGTTGTACAAATATTTTTTAATTGCTAAGTAAGTTGTTTAATTGTATTTTTGATACAGGTGAAGATCCTCTAGCCAAGACAGAGATTGTGGATGAAGATGAAAAAAGTTTGGAGTTGTTGTGTGAGTATCAGCTTACAAAAACCATGTGACTAATAAACTAAATAATCAATAATTTGAAAACAAATACAGCTTTGTAGATGTAGTTCACAAAGGTTTATATTACATTGGCGAGCTTCGGTACGAGGGGCGGCTGAAATGTTCGAGACCTTGAAAAAAAAAGTGAAACAAAGTATTCAAGTAAATATTTTAATTTTTCTATATAATCGCCTTTGAGTAATATACACTTATCTCATCGAGCTAATACCTCTTACCTACTACACCAATACCTATACTTTAATACCTCTGAAAAAAATTGACAAAAGGAAATAGTCCCTCGGAGTTAGGTCTGTGCTATAGGGCGGGTGATTTATTTTAACAAAACCCGTGTCTTTTAAAGTCAGCCTAGCCATTCGCGACGAGTGAACAGGTGCGTGTTCCTGTAATACTTCAAGCCGAAGTTTACCGCGTCGCTTCTGCAATTCTGCATAACTGCTTCACGAATAAATTAGCGTAATATAAAAAAACACCATCATAGTCCCACACGGTGGCCATAAGCTTCGAAACCGACTTTTCTACTTTAAATTTCTTTGTTTTAATTTTTTTCATGTGTAAATGTTCGTGCGAAATTTTCCTTACTCTTTTCTTACTGATTGACTTGACTCTTTCGCAAATTGCCACATTTCAATTCTTCTGTTGGCCAATACACATTTTTCAACATTTTCTTCAGTAACTACCGTCACAGGCCACCCAGAGCAAGGGTTATCTTCACATTCACAGCCTTGTCGCCCTGGCTGAAATAAGCGAGGCTATTTTTTATCATAGTTGTACCCTACGTAAGGCTGAATTGCAGTAAAGTATCCTTCAAAAACTTCTTTAGGCGATTTCCTTTTTTACAGGTTATTTAATTACCGCGCAGTGTTTTCTAAATTATGATAATTTCCGCAACATGACGACATCGTTAAGTTTGTCCAGGCACAGTTAATAAAAGAACTTAAAAACAATTGAACAAAATGGCGGCCATTTTCGAACTACCGAAGAGTAGGAAACGTTGGTATTTTTTATTTATTTTAAACGTTTTTTTCACTATTAGGCTTAGGCTGCGAACTTTTCAGCTGCGCCTCGTAGCTTAGTTAGCAAGAAGGGTGTTTGTTACAGCTCGCGTTGTAATCCAGTTTTTAATAATAAAAGTTTACAGTGACAAAAATAATTTAAAGAAACAAACATTCATTTTCTTTCTCAAAAAAATATTATCTAATTATCGTTATGTGTATATTATAATTAGGTAGGTAATTGTATCCTCGCCCGTAGGCCTTCCTTGTGTGAGTGACTGTAATGTAGGGCAGCATTCGCGTGGTGTTTGTTGCAGTGGAGGCGCGGGCAGGCGAGTCGGAGGTGTCGGGGACGAGTGGCGAGGACTGCGTGTCGCGTGAGTACAGCTAGGACCATCGCCGCCAGACTCTACGGCAATTATTGTTGCAGTGGAGGCGCGGGCAGGCGAGTCGGAGGTGTCGGGGACGAGTGGCGAGGACTGCGTGTCGCGTGAGTACAGCTAGGACCATCGCCGCCAGACTCTACGGCAATTATTGTTGCAGTGGAGGCGCGGGCAGGCGAGTCGGAGGTGTCGGGGACGAGTGGCGAGGACTGCGTGTCGCGTGAGTACAGCTAGGACCATCGCCGCCAGACTCTACGGCAATTATTGTTGCAGTGGAGGCGCGGGCAGGCGAGTCGGAGGTGTCGGGGACGAGTGGCGAGGACTGCGTGTCGCGTGAGTACAGCTAGGACCATCGCCGCCAGACTCTACGGCAATTATTGTTGCAGTGGAGGCGCGGGCAGGCGAGTCGGAGGTGTCGGGGACGAGTGGCGAGGACTGCGTGTCGCGTGAGTACAGCTAGGACCATCGCCGCCAGACTCTACGGCAATTATTGTTGCAGTGGAGGCGCGGGCAGGCGAGTCGGAGGTGTCGGGGACGAGTGGCGAGGACTGCGTGTCGCGTGAGTACAGCTAGGACCATCGCCGCCAGACTCTACGGCAATTATTGTTGCAGTGGAGGCGCGGGCAGGCGAGTCGGAGGTGTCGGGGACGAGTGGCGAGGACTGCGTGTCGCGTGAGTACAGCTAGGACCATCGCCGCCAGACTCTACGGCAATTATTGTTGCAGTGGAGGCGCGGGCAGGCGAGTCGGAGGTGTCGGGGACGAGTGGCGAGGACTGCGTGTCGCGTGAGTACAGCTAGGACCATCGCCGCCAGACTCTACGGCAATTATTGTTGCAGTGGAGGCGCGGGCAGGCGAGTCGGAGGTGTCGGGGACGAGTGGCGAGGACTGCGTGTCGCGTGAGTACAGCTAGGACCATCGCCGCCAGACTCTACGGCTATTATTGATCACGCGCTGTAATTAGGGCCACGAGTAACTGTGTTGGCGATAGAAGGCACGATTTTTCAAATATTCCAGTTTATTATTTATTTATAGTATATATATATAGAAAAAAAATATTTTTCGTGACCTTTATAATCACTTCACCTTTATGAAATCGTACAAACCTTCCATTTCAACAATATCTGTAGAAGGACAAAGTGGAATGTGGAATTAACGATGATACATTTAATTTAAATGTTTACACAGCATTACGCTTTCAACATGTGAAGTTCAGCAACTCAACTACAGATGCCGTAACCGGCGTCATTTTTCTGTCCCTCTCGCACTTGCGTGGTCTCACGTTTGACTTGTATTGTTGTTGCAGTCTGTCCTCGCGCCCGGCGACAGCTCGCGATGACTTGCTCCGTGAGGCTCGAGCGCCTCCGCGGCGATGAGGGACACACGAGCATGCGCGGTGGGGAGAAACCTTACACGTGTGAACACTGCAGCGAACGTTACACTGACAAGTTTATTTTAAGGAATCACATACAACAGACTCACCGTTTGTTTAGACACCAAGAGTTATCATGTGCTTTTTGTAGTTCTAAATTTCATAAGAAATTGCTTTTACTAGAGCACGAGAAGAGAGATCATGGTGTGTCGTATTTCATGTGTGATGTGTGCGAGTACACGACAGGTCATAAGGACAATTTACGGGCTCATATAAATAATCACAATGTAAATACATGTCCCAATGAAGGTAATTCACACAAACAACAAGAGATACGCGCCGGGAGAAAGACTTACAAATGTAGCACTTTACAAGATTACAAGTGTAACGGCAAAAGGAGCTTTCTACTTCACAAAATTACACATTCTGGCAAGGAGCATTTTCAGTGTAGCCACTGTGATTACAAAAGCCCCTGGAAATCAAATCTTGTTAGACATCAAATGGTACATACGGGACTGAAGCCATTTAAATGTAGCCTATGCAACAAAAAGTTCAGTTATAAATCACATCTACAAAGTCATGAGATGACACACACTGGCGTTAAGCCTTACAAATGTAATTTCTGTGAGTACAGGTGCAATCATCGTGGTAGCTTAAAAGTTCACCAACGGATTCATACTGGAGAGAAGCCGTTTAAATGCAGCACATGTGATTTGAAGTTCACTATGAAAATAATTTTACAAAGACATGAGATGACACACACTGGCGTTAAGCCTTACAAATGTAATTTCTGTGAGTACAGGTGCATTAGGCGTAATACCTTACGAAATCACCAACGGATTCATACTGGAGAGAAGCCGTTGAAATGCAGCACATGTAACAAAAAATTCAATCAGAAACAAACCTTACGAACACATGAGATGACACACACTGGCGTTAAGCCTCACAAATGTAATCTCTGTGAGTACAGGTGCATTACAAAGACAGATTTACGAAGGCACCAGATGATTCATACTGGGGCGAAGCCGTTTAAATGCAGCACATGTAACAAAAAATTCAGTTGGAAATCAGAGCTACGAAGACATGAGAAGATACACGCTGGCGTTAAGCCTCACAAATGCAATCTCTGTGAGTACAGGTTTATTACAAAGGTAGAGTTACGAATCCACCAGAGGATTCATACTGGAGAGAAGCCGTTTGAATGCAGCACATGTAACAAACAATTCCGTCAGCGACAAAACTTACGAAGACATGAAATGGCACACGCTGGCATTAAGCCTTACAAATGTAATCTCTGTGAGTACAGGTGCAATAATCGTTGTACATTACGAATTCACCAGAGGATTCATACTGGAGAGAAGCCGTTTGAATGCAGCACATGTAACAAACAATTCAGTCAGCGACAAAGCTTACGAAGACATGAAATGGCACACGCTGGCGGTAAGCCTCACAAATGTAATATTTGTGAGTACAGGTGCATTAATAGTTCAGATTTACGAAGGCACCAGAGGGTTCATACTGAGGAGAAGCCGTTTAAATGCAGCACATGTTACTTGAAGTTCACTCAGCAGTCAAACCTGCGAAGACATGAGATGCGGCACTTGTCCCTCCGCGAGCCAGTACGCTGTGAGCTATCGCCTGTAACAGCGAACAACAGATAAGCGCGCGTGGAAATAAGAGGGACAGTCGCTCGGACCAGTGCCTGCCGCGCGCTGGTTGAGGATCGCAGTCATACGAAGTGCACCGCACCCATTATAACATAAGTTAAATGAGAGCCAAGTTCAATGTTACTTTACACGCAGGTCTCTTGCCACGATCAACGTACCTGCTCTTCTTGAGCCTACTGGTATTATTAGGGATGATGGCAAGAGACCTGATGGTGTGTCTTTGGTTCCTTGGAGCTTGGGACGGATGTTGGTATGGGATGCTACTTGCGTAGACACCCTGGCACCGTCCCATCTTCAACGAACTACGTTTAAGGCAGCCGCTGCGGCTGAAAATGCCGAATTTTTAAAACGTAATAAATATAAGGGCCTCGGCAAAGAGTACGATTTTGTACCGTTTGGCGTAGAAACTTTAGGTTCTTGGGGCCCCAGCGCACGCAAATTGTTTGCTGAGATCGCGAAACGTCTGGTTGATGTAACTAGAGACCGAAGAGCTGGCGACTTCCTCGCACCACGCATCAGTATTGCGATACAGCGAGGAAATGCCGCCAGCATCCTCGGTACAATGCCACAAGGGCCAATCTTAGATATAGGTTAGGTTAAGTAGATTAGTTAGATTTAATCTATGTACATACATAAATTGTAGTTTTGAAAATAAATATATTAAAAAAAAAAACTTTACATGATTCCTGCGACAAAATAAGTGAGATGACGGAGTATGAATACAAAAATCACCGCCATTCCCGTGGGTGTCGTAGGAGTCGACTAAGGGAAATACTGAGTATCCAGCTTCTCAGCCGGTGGTAGGGTATTTTTACTAGTACCCGCCTGGTTGGCTACCACCGTACATTCGGTGTAAACGCCCGTGAAATGACTTATCTTCGTGTTTGCCGTGTTTCGGGGTCAGCCGGTGTATTTACCAGCATCGAGCGGGCCAGCAAGGCGGTGGCAACTAACAGGCTACTGCTTGTCTCCTGTTCGTTGCCGCCGCGGTTTGGTCTCTACTTTTCACTTACGATCAGGTGGAGTGGAGCCACTTTGCTTTGTTGTGCCAACATAAAAAAAAAGATCTTTGGTACCACTTCTTTTGTCGCTGAAGTCAACAACAAAGCATATATCATATATGTCCGTAGTACGTAAATCTGTGTAAAATAGGGGTCAACTGCGTCGGCAACGCAAGTACGATTCCTAGTTAGAATAAGAATAATATGCGAGAGCATGCCATAACACCATGTAGACAGTACCAGTAACAAGTAGAAAATCAAACGAAAGTACCTCTGCAATTCTATAAATAAAATGGCTACACTCTAAGTTGCGCAAGGCACTAGTTATCAGCTTAAATCTATTTCCGGCTGATCAGCAAGGATCGTATACCGGTTACATTCATAAACGGGCATTATGTATTTGACGCGATCCCTTTTCGTTCGTTTTCATGAGAAACAGGTTTATTCCTAAGCTAGATACACAAACACAGTTTTTTGACACGCAGTTTATCACTTGTTTCAACACTCGTTTACTACAACTTGGTTCTTAAAACGTTCGTGTTTGGAGTAAACAGCTATTTACCAGTATTCTTCAGACTGGGTACTGGCGAGAGAGACACTGCCATTTACTCTGCAATCGTCTGCTTAAATGTTACCATAAATAAATCTTTAAATGAAGACATAATTTTGATATTATCTGGCCTTGTTCTATTGCAAGTCTCATGTAATCTGCGCTTATACAGTACGTAGTGCTGCTACACATTGCGGCCTCCCGTTAGCACTGATTTACTTATGAAGGTATGTATCTCTCTTACCGTACCCACTGCTGGCGTTCATTATTCAGAAGAAAAGAGAGTTTAAATAAATATTATTTCACAAAAGTACTCGAAAAGGTCCTAAATTAAGAACGACTCGAACTCGAATTGAGTGTCAAACTGACAAAGCACTGGGTGAGTTATGCTTTCCTGGTACATACTCCGATTAAGTATATCATTTTCATTACAATAATTGTTACTACCTGCTGTGACGTAATGTTGCATGTAGTCATATTAGGCCATAAAAACGTACCTACGGTGTGAACTGCCGCACTTACCGCACAGGTGGGATGAAAACGTGTTTTCCCCTCACTAGCTCGTAAAGCGCTCGTTTATCCTTTAATACGAGCGGGTAAAAACGCTTTTTACACACTTGTGAATAAAGTAATTTGACATTTCTCTAATTCCTATAGCCCCCTACTGCCTAGTATAAGTGGATCTGTATGACCGTAGTAAACATGCGCAATCGGAGCTCACATGTTAAATTGGTCTTTTCTCATGTGACTTTGTAAGCCATTGGCAATATTTAAGTTCCATATAAAACTCTATTCTACGATACGTTTCGACATTGAATTTTAAATAGTTTCTCTAAGTTAATTTACATTTGGATGAGATTTGTAATCATATTTCCTCGCGATAGTGAGGGGAAAAAAGTTGTATTACACTTGGCGGCAAAGTTTGTTCAACTCTCGTGCCTTGAGACCTTCGCAATGCTCAAGATTCCAGTTTTTGAACCACTCGCTACGCTCGTGGCTCAATTTTGGAATCTTTCGCTAGCTCAGGACTCAATATTGGCACGACAGTTAAACAACAACTTTGCCCCCTTGTATAATAAATAACTATTTCTGCCCTCCGGCCGGCAAACAGCACATTGCCGGCCGCTGCGCTAAACTAAGTTGCCGCCTGCCGGCTCCGTTGAGCACAAAAAAGTATACACACCTCAGCCGTTAAATGGGAATCCTCGGATCACATGTTTGTCGGCCTCGGCGCACAATTACACGTCTTCTGAGACATTTCCCACTTAAACGGCCTTGGATGTAATCTACTATTATGTTCAATAGTGACAGTGCTTTAATCCTACTAACTCACATTCTACCTAAATCCCATTACATCACAGAGCGAATAAAGGAAAAACAATGTTAAATTACATTTCGATGATGTCATTTCTGACTGGTTAGTCGTATTGTATGAATTTTAACCAAAAAATATGATGTATTTTATACAATAAAAATCTGTTCATGTTCTTATGATTTGTTTAATTTTTCCCGCAATTTAATTGTAGTTGTTATATTTGAACCACAATCTCCTTCAACTTTTAGTGGTCCTTTATTATACATATACAGTTATATTGTATATCACAGTTTCACTTTTCAATCACACCCACGTCATATATTTTATACTTAAACAAAATGGCTTTCTTCTATCAAAATCAGAGTTAGTAGATTTAGTTCATTGGGACATGGCGGGCTTTTGCGGGACAAACCGACGTGTGGACTACGTTCTATGATCTACCACATTCGCTTGAGTGTGCAAACTGGGTGGAGGCCCGATCTCGTCCATGTCAAACAAATGCAAACACATGCGCGCGGCCCGAGTGCACGCCGTTCAAACCCCTTGCCGCTGCCCGCCCCGCCAGGCGCGCCGCTCCACGCTCGGCGCTCGGGCCTTACACTTGTACTCATGCGCTCATGTCAGCCTCCGTAGCCTAGTTGGTAGTGTAGTGGCCCTGCCCACAAAGCTAGAGGTTCCGGGTTCGAGCCCCGCGAAGACATTTATTTGTATCGTTCATCGCAAATATTAGTGCCTTGGTAAGTGGTTTTCTAAGTAAAAAGTACATATATTTAGTATCAACATATACCTTAAATTGATCTTACTGTGGGACTACATCGGCTGTGTAAAATTGTCTCATGATAAGTACTCATTCAATTTCAATTTATTTACTAATTTAATCATATTTTTTAGTACAGATGGTGCCTTTTTTAGGATCTAGTGCTAAAATTTTACGTCAGGTCCAAAACTTCGGAGGGCCATCTGTACTAAAAAACGTCGTACGAGACACGTGCAAAAAGGAAATCCCAAACGAGTGGTGATATTATGATTAAATCGACACGAGTTTAGTTACTGTTTTTCGCACTCGTAATATACTATTCTTCGGTTACCGCGAGGACGAGTCGCCCGCAGACCACGAACTCTGTAAAGTGTTCTAAACGTCGGAATGAAGTTAAAGTTAATTAAT
This sequence comes from Thaumatotibia leucotreta, assembly GCA_025490895.1. Lineage (NCBI taxonomy): Eukaryota > Metazoa > Arthropoda > Insecta > Lepidoptera > Tortricidae > Thaumatotibia > Thaumatotibia leucotreta. The sequence continues at coordinate 13,646 of JALPQI010012331.1, forward strand.
ATACGCGAGTTTATCCGTTTTCATAGTTTTATTTCATCACTAATTTAATCTTACAGTTCTGTTACATCTCCATCCAATTACACTGACAATTACGCTAACAATACTTACGGTAAAGTAATACAATGGTAACAAATATGCATTCACTACCACTGTACTCTAAAGTAACAAAAAAAACTACCTACTCAATAAATGTGTAAAAAACAACAAGAAAGTTAACAAATTTCAAACGAATTCAAGTAAAGGTTAAACGTCGCGACTTTGATATATTTACACTTTTTTAATACGTCAGCATCCGGGACCTGGATCTGCAAGTCATTAATGAGAGAAATGGCTCGGGCAGTGGGTGCATTTGCAGCTCTTGCAGTTCGCGCGTCCGGCCTCGCCAGCAGGCGCCGGCCCCGCCGCGCCGCCCGTGCCGCCGCCGGCCAGGCCGAGGCTCGGCGTGGGAACCGCCGACCCAACTCGTGCCAGGACATTCCGATTGTCTACCTCCCGTGAACCAGGGAATGATAGTGGACAATAAGAAGCAGTTTTCGTCTGAGCTCTAGGGTGTTAAGTCCGACCATTCCCAAGACAAATCGAGATGGGAAGAGATATGGATAATATCCATGCAGCCGTTTGTAAATAAATCTAGCAAATTCGCGTTGCGCTTCCTCGTACATGAGCGTGTATTTAACCTCGTGCCGATCCCACTCGATGGCCGCATACACCAATACCGAAATAAGCGAAGTAAAGTGCCAAATATTGCTATTTGAGTAGGTACTAGCAAATTGCGATGATATCCTCATTACGAATCCCAGCATTCTACAAGCTTTGTTACATGTTAGTCATAATATGACTTATGCTCCTGAAATTCTTCTATTTTGTGTTGTGTTGAAGCTGTAACACCATTATGTTCGAGAATATTGAAAACTCAAGCGTTGGTTCTCGGATTATTAGTGTTAATAATCATCATCATCATCATCATCATCATCAGCCTATCTCAGTCCACTGCTGGACGTAGGCCTCTCTTACTAACTATGCGTATAGACGCATTAGGAGGTAAATGCCCATAATCACCACGCTGGGCATGCGGATTGGCGATCGCAGTAATGTGTCCACTATGATGACGCTGCTGCCCGTCATCAATCAAATCAAAGAATGGTTAGTGATACTAATTCAATCCCTTAGTCGACTCTTACGACTCCCGCGGGAAGAGTTGGGGTGGTGACAAATGTATTCTTACTGCCGTCACCACACGGCTCACTCCCGCGGGAAGAGTTGGGGTGGTTAGTGTTAATGACATGGTTTTACTTTCGATGACACGCGGATTTATGTTTTTGATGGGTACGGTGTATGACTCACTCATATGACTGCGAACGCTAACCCGCCTGCCCAGCGTGCGGCAACAATCCCCTTTTTGGAGGAGGCCTGTGTCCAGCAGTGGACGTTTATCGGTCGAGAATGATGATGATGATGGAACTGACAGAGACAATTGCTCCAAATGTTCGATCTTTATTTATTTTGTATTCGTGTTTGTTAATATTTTGTTTTACTTCTCGGTCTGATGTTACAACATTTATTCATTCTCGTTAATTAATATACATATAATAAGAAGGCAATAATTTGTGGCATTATTTATAATTCATTCAAATAATTATACTAACACATACAGTATATTTTATTTACATTTCATATTAAGTCTTTTAAGAGTATACATATACTTATGACAAGTTACACATTCTTCGATAGAACATTGTCTGATACTCTGATATATAACAGCTATACGTGGAAATTATAATCAGGTTTATTTATTCTTAAAACCAGTGACTTTACACCCCTGTTTTAGAGGTCAATCTTCAGTTCAGCGACCGTTTGAGGTCGCAATCCATTACCAAATCAATAAACTTCCAAATACAATAGAATTTCGATATTTTATGTTCAGCTATGAATCTGACAGTTGTTTCGACCTCATGCCTACGTAGCGCAAACAGCAACAGCAACCGTCGAGTTCAGTATCGCGGGCCTCCTCCCCGACCACTCGCGGACACTACACTAACGTTGTTCACCTTTAACGTGTCTTTCTAAAACGTATTCTTTTATATTTACTAGCATATTTACAGTGTAGTGTAAATATCTCCTACCCGGTATGAATCTGCTGGTGCTTTCGTAACTCTTTGTTATACACCTGTATGTACTCACAAGAGATTACATTTGTGAGGCTTATTGCCATCGTGTCAAAGTCAAACTATTCTTTATTCATAAGCATTTTCGAATCGTTTGACATTATCAAGAGAGAAAAAAAGGTACTACTGGTTCTAAGCCTACACCAATACACCGTTCCTGAGAAGAACCAGTATGAAACTCAGGCGGACTTATTTTTTCAAAACAGTATCATAATACATCTTATTAAAATAACATGCTTTAAAGAATTTATTACATGAAACAAAAAAAATATAGACATTTTTATAAAAAAGAGAAATAAGTAAAGTATCACAATAATAAACACAAATAATCATGATTGTACAAGTTCACAATATTAACAAGCATCTATATCTATACTACTACAGGTGTGCCATCTCATGACTTCGTAAGTGTGATGGCTGACTGAATTCTTTGTTACATGTGCTGCATTTAAACGGCTTCTTTCTAGTATGAATCCTCTGATGCCTTCATAAATCTGAACTAGTGCGACACCTGTACCCATAAAGATTACATTTGAAACGTTTCATGCCAGTGTGTCTCATGACATTTTAAACCTTGTTTCTCTCTAAACTTCAAGTCACATGTGCTGCATTTAAACGGCTTCTCCCCAGTATGAATCCTCTGGTGGTTTCGTAAGTGTTCCTTCGTAATGCACCTGTACTCACAGAGATCACATTTGTAAGGCTTAACGCCAGTGTGTGCCATCTCATGTCTTAGTAAGTGTTGTCGCTGACTGAATTGTTTGTTACATGTGCTGCATTTAATAGGCTTCTCTAGAGGTCAATCTTCAGTTCAGCGACCGTTTGAGGTCGCAATCCATTACAAAATCAATAAACTTCCAAATACAATAGAATTTCTAGCTATGAATCTGACAGTTGTTTCGACCTCATACCTACGTAGCGCAAACAGCAACCGTCGAGTTCAGTATCGCGGGCCTCCTCCCCGACCACTCGCGGACACTACACTAACGTTGTTCACGTTTAACGTGTCTTTCTAAAACGTATTATTTTATATTTACTAGCATATTAACAGTGTAGTGTAAATATGTAAATATCTCCTACCCAGTATGAACCTTCTGGTGCTTTCGTAACTCTGTCTTTGTAATGCACCTGTACTCACAGAGATTACATTTGTGAGGCTTAATGCCAGCGTGTGCCATCTCATGTCTTCGTAAGTGTTGTCGCTGACTGAATTGTTTGTTACATGTGCTGCATTTAAACGGCTTCTCTCCAGTATGAATCCTCTCGTGAATTCGTAATGTACAAAGATCATTGCACCTGTACTCACAGAGATTACATTTGTAAGGCTTAACGCTACTGTGTGTCATCTCATGTCTTTGTAGGTGTGATTTCCGAGTGAACTTTAAGTCACATGTGCTGCATTTAAACGGCTTCTCCCCAGTATGAATCATCTGGTGGTTTTGTAAGAGTACCTTAGTAATGCACTTGTACTCACAGAGATTACATTTGTAAGGTTTAACGCCAGTGTGTGTCATCTGATGACGTCGTAGGTTTGATTTCTGATTGAACTTCAAGTCACATGAGCTGCATTTAAACGGCTTCTCTCCAGTATGACTACTCTGATGTCTTCGTAAATCCCAACTAGTACGACACCTGTACTCACAGAGATTACATTTGTAAAGCTTAAGGTCAGTGTGTGTCATCTCATGACTTTGTAGATTTGATTTCCGACTGAACTTCGAATCACATGTGCTGCATTTAAACGGCTTCTCCCCAGTATGAATTCTACGGTGCTTTCGTAAATCTGAACTAGTAATGCACCTGTACTTACGAAGATTATATGTGTAAGGCTTACCGCCAGCTAGCGTCATCTCACAACTTGCTTGTGTATTTATGTTGTGAATGCTCAAATGAGCCAGCAAACTATTTTTATCACCTGTCGTGTACTCGCACACATCACACATGAAATACGACAAACCATGTTCTCTCTTTTCGTGCTCTAGTAAAATCAATTTGGTATGAAATTTAGAACTACAAAAAGCACATGATAACTCTTGCGTTCTGGACGAATGATGAGAATGTTGTATGTGATTCCTTAAAATAGTCTTGTTAGTGTAACATTCGCCGCAGTGTTCACATGTGTAAGGTTTCTCCCTACCGCGCATTCTTGTATGTCCCTCATCGCCGCGGAGGCGCTCGAGCCTCACGGAGCCACTCATCGCCAGCTGTCGCCGGGCGCGAGGACAGACTGCAACAACAATACAAGTCAAACAGAAAATGAGCGTGGTTTCGGCATCTGTAGTTGAGTTGCTGAACTAAGTTACAGTATTACTTCGTCCTTCTACGATAGTGTTGGAATGGAAGGTTTGTACGATTTTATATAGCTATAACATATGTACTAAAAATAAAGAATAAACTGAAATATTTGAAAAATCGTGCCTTTTATCGCCAACACAGTTATTCGTGGCCCTAATTACAATGCGTGATCAATAATTGCCGTAGAGTCTAGAGCCATGGTCCTAGCTGTACTCACGCGACACGCAGTCCTCGCCACTCGTCCCCGACACCTCCGACTCGCCTGCCCGCGCCTCCACTACAACAAACACCACGCGAATGCTGCCCTACATTACTGTCACTCACACAAGGAAGGCCTATAGGCGAGGATACAATGACTTAATTATAATATAAAGCACATAACGATAATTAGATAATATTTTTTTGAGAAAGAAAATGAATGTTTGTTTCTTTAAATTATTTTTGTCACTGTAAACTTTTATTATTAAAAACTGGATTACAACGCGAGCTGTAACAAACACTAGCTACTACTCTTCTTGCTAACTAAGCTACGAGGCGCAGCTGAAAAGTTCGCAGCCTAAGCCTAATAGTTAAAAAAACGTTTAAAATAAATAAAAAGTACCAACGTTTCCTACTCTTCGGTAGTTCGAAAATAGCCTCCATTTTGTTCAACTGTTTTTAAGTTATTTTATTAACTGTGCCTGGACAAACTTAACGATGTCGTGAGGTTGCGGAAATCATCATAATTTAGAAAACACTGCGCGGTAATTAAATAACCTGTAAAAAAGGAAATCGCCTAAAGAAGTTTTTGAAGGATACTTTACTGCAATTCAGCCCTACGTATGGTACAACTATGATAAAAAATAGCCTCGCTTATTTCAGCCAGGGCGACAAGGCTGTGAATGTGAAGATTACCCTTGCTCTGGGTGGCCTGTGACGGTAGTTACTGAAGAAAATGTCAAAAAAGTTGAAATATGTGTATTGGCCAACAGAAGAATTTAAAAGTGGCAATTTGCGAAAGAGTCAAGTCAATCAGTAAGAAAAGAGTAGGTAAGGAAAATTTTGTACGAACATTTACACATGAAAAAAAATAAAACAAAGAAATTTAAAGTAGAAAAGTCGGTTTTGAAGCTTATGGCGACCGTGTGGGACTATGATGGTGTTTTTTTAATTTATTATTTGTTAAAAGGGAGATTAATGTTCATTATTACGCTAATTTATTTGTTTTGCAGAATTGCAGAAGCGACGCGGTAAACTTCGGCTTGAAATACTGTTATTACAGGAACACGCACATGTTGACTCGTCGCGAATGGCTGAGCTGACTTTAAAAGACACGGGTTTTGGTAAAATAAATCACCCGCCCTGTAGCCCAGACCTAACTCAGAGTGACTATTTCCTTTTTTAAATTTTTTTAGGGGTGTTAAAGTATTATTAATTATTAGCTTGATGAGTTATATATGAGTTGAATACTTTGGTTCACTTTTTTTTTAAGGCCTCAAACATTTCAGCTGCCCCTCGTACCGAAGCTCGCCAATGTAATACAAACCTTTGTGAATTACATCTACATAGCTGTATTTGTTTTCAGATTATTGATTAATTTATTAGTCACATGGTTTTTGTAAGCTGATACTCACACAACAACTCCAAACTTTTTTCATCTTCATCCACAATCTCTGTCTTGGCTAGAGGATCTTCACCTGAATCAAACATACAATTAAGCAACTTACTTAGCAATAAAAAATTATTTGTACAACTTATACAAACATACAATTAAACAATTTACTTAGCAATAAAAAATATTTGTACAACTTATACAAACATACAATTAAACAACTTATACAGTAACTCATATGACATGGGCTCAATGTTATGGTTCATAATAATTCCAAGTAGTTCTAGTTTATTGTAACGTAATCAGAGCCAGCTAGTGTATCTCTGCAATCAAACCATTTGTAAATACTCACACAACATCTCATCAGGCTGATGTTCCGGCAGATCTCCAAACAACATCTCTGTTTTCATAGGGTGCTCTTCACCTGCATCAAATTGATATTTCAAAATATGCTATTTACACTTGACAAACCTACAGGCTAAATACACTGGAAGCATGCATTCAGAAAACAGGCGGAATCAAAAAAGCGGTTAAAATACTGAGGGAAAAAATGGAGTGGATACCTAACATCATAGATAACAACAGCAAAAAGCTTAACAAACGCCCAGACATTATTACTTTAGCAACCGAATTTTTCCGAACCTTATATGCAAAAAATAGTACTAAACAAGCAACAATTCTATCAGGGGGAGACGGAGTACCAGATATACTTACAGCTGAAGTGGCCAAATCGATCTGCACTCAAAAGAAGGATAAAGCTCCTGGTTCAGATAATATTAGTAATGAATTCCTTATTGATAATAGAGATCATTTAGTACCGATCCTTACACACCTATTCAACCAAGTAATGCAAAGCGAGATAATACCTCAGCAATGGACAGCATCAACAATAACACTCCTACACAAAAAAGGAGACAAAAATAACATCAACAACTACCGACCAATAAGTTTAATGTCGAATATATATAAAGTGTTTGCTAAGATAATCCTAAGTAGAATAACCAAGACACTCGACGAAAACCAACCGCGAGAACAGGCAGGATTTCGAAGCGGGTACTCAACTTTGGACCACATCCATGTTGTGAAACAACTGTTAGAGAAAGCAAAAGAATTCGACATAACCTTCTACTGTTGCTTTGTAGACTATAGCAAGGCATTTGATTCACTAGAACATGAAGAAATCTGGCTAGCGCTTAAAAACCAGGGTGTAGAAAATAAATATATTAGAATATTGAAGAATATCTACAAAAACAGCACAGCAAAAATTAAACTGGAGAAAGAGGGGCGTGAAATAAAAATAGAAAGGGGTGTCCGCCAGGGGGACCCCATATCTCCTAAGCTTTTCACTGCTGTTCTTGAGGAGGTATTCCGTAACTTGAACTCGAACTGGGAAGAAAGTGGAATATCAATCAATGGAGAGATTCTGTCACACTTGAGGTTCGCAGACGACCTGATTATCTTCTCAAAATCTAAAGATGGCCTACAAGTAATGTTAAGTGACTTAGACAGAGCAAGCCGCAGAGTAGGCCTTGTCATGAATATGGAAAAAACGAAGGCCATGACAAATAGGCAGGAGGACCCTATCTATGTCAATAATAATATAATAGGATATGTAAAAGAATACATCTACTTAGGTCAAATATATTAATTCAAATATATATTTATTTATTTATTTTCTTAATAACGCTCGCTTTTTGTTGTTCATTTCTATCTTCCAATGGGTTCCACGGAAGACCAGCGCTCCGGCATCAGATGTCAGAGCATATGCTGAGTGGTACCCTATTGTAGCTCCTACAGCAACACACTTTCTCACCTTTTTGTTTTTGTTTAGAGTCTGTATTTTTAATTTTATCTGTATTTTGTCTCTGTAGATGTAAGAATGTATCTTATTGTTCTGTGTGTAATTGTAGTTGTGCAATAAATGTTTTTTCTTTCTTTTCTTTCTTTCAAATAATCTCCACAGAGAACACAACTGATAAAGAAATCAATAGACGCATAGGGAATGCATGGAAGCAATATTGGAACCTAAAAGAGATTATGAAATCCAAAGAAAGAAATATGACCATAAAACGCAAATTATTTGATACCTGCATATTACCAATACTCACATATGGATGTCAAACATGGGCAACAAATAAAATCCATAACAGAAAATTAGAGGTTTGTCAAAACGCTATGGAAAGGAGTATGATGGGTAAAAAACTATCAGATAAAATAAGAGTAACTAATATCAAGAAATACACAAGAACAAAAGATGTAATTACCACCATTAGAAAACTAAAATGGAAATGGGCAGGTCACACAATTAGAGGCAAGGAAAAATGGTCCAAACTAATCATGTACTGGTATACAGGCAACTTCAAGAGAAAGAGAGGCAGGCCACATGAAAGATGGCTAGATGAAATAAAGGCGGTGGCAACCAGTACATGGACAAGAGTCGCTAGGGATAGAAAGAGGTGGGCAAATTTGGAAGAGGCCTATGTCAAAAGACAAACAGACGGGGACAGACAAAATGAAGCTGAAGAACTATTGATATAAATATAAGAAAAATTTAAAATGATTGTACACTACTACAACACTGTAACAGATACCTGTCTGAATAAAAGGCTTTTATTATTATTATTATTATACAAACATACAATTAAACAACTTATTCAGTAACTCACATGACATGTCTTTGGCTCATTGTTATGGTTCATAATAATACCAAGTAGTTCTAGTTTATTGTAACGTAATCTGAGCCAGCTAGTGTATCTCTGCAATCGAACCATTTGTAAATACTCACACAACATCACATCATGCTGATGTTCCGGCAGATCTCCAAACAACATCTCTGTTTTCATTGGGTGCTCTTCACCTGCATCAAATTGATTTTTTAAACAATGAGTAATAAATGATGTAGCCTGTTGCAGCTACTTGTGTTTATGGCTAGTTACATTCACAGTATTCTCAATATTGTAACTTGCAATACAAGCAGAAGTCCTTATCTAATTAATAGTGTTAAAAAGAGACCTTCACTTGTAATACACTAATAACTAGATAAGGACTTCCGCTTGTATTACAAGTTACAAGCTTTCGAGAAATAGGCCCCAGCTACTCACACAGCACAGGCTCCTCACTGGCCCCGTCTCCATCCTGCAGCTCGGGCTCCACTGCCTCTTCTTCCTCTAAAGAGAACAAACATAACTCAAGTCAGTTTACTAAACATTATTTGAAAAGCTACCAGTTACTGCCTATACTTTTAGCTACCAATTACAATTCTATCTGCTCACTATATGGTGAAAAATCAGCCATCAACACCTTGTCTGAGGAAATGTGATAGTAATACCAGTATTCCATGTTTGACAGATGTTTGAAACTCGTAGATCTTGAGGCTTCTTGTAGGTAAAACTTGAGGATTTCCTACCTTTGACACAGATCTCTCCCTGCAGCCGCGCCTGCAGCTCGGCCTGGCAGCGCTGCACTTGCCGCTTGAAGTCGCTCGCGTCTCGCAGGCGGCCCACGCACTTCCAGCAGATGCCGCGCGAGCCCGAGCCGTCAGACGGCATCTGCCCGTGTAATTATATCGTATTGAAAAAACATGCCGCTGGATACATTTTAAAAACAAGTATTCCTAAATCAAGTGGAGATAATTATTATAACATCAACGAGGACGCACATGTATATCGAAGCACTGCTCCAACATGTCGGAATATATCTCCGTTATGCCGGGTTCTGTGTACGGCGTCGTCAGGTCCTTGTCCGGAGCACCCTGCAGGCAGCAGCAACATGAGTGCGGCACGTCCATCACCGGGTTGTCGAATAATGCAACAAACAATTAGTTAAATTTGTATTGCGTACTTCACAGCAACAGCAATAAATTGCGATTATGTTTATTTGTATATCCCCAATATTATAGAATTAATGATAAAATAATAGTATAGTATCTATTTAATCTGTCATCGGTCACTGTCATTGCCATTTTTTTTTTTTTTAATTTATTAGGAGCATTGGCAACTGGGCCATCAGCTCAAATGCATAAGACATACAATTAGGGTCGCGTTTTATAAAGTTACAATTTACAATTTCGCTGTTTGCCTCTCTTTCTAGCCAATACGTGCGTGCGTTAGAGAGGCAAACAGCGAAATTGTAAATTGTAACTTTATAAAACGCGACCTAGGTATTCTATACAAGTTCAATCTTATATCTAATACAACAAGGTAACTAAAAATACAATTAGAAATAACAAATAAACGAAATATACAAGAAAACTTAAAACAGGTGAATTATTTACAGATTGCCAATAGTGTGAACCACAAAATCATATATTATTGGATACAGTTGTTGGTATTTTAACAAGCCCTGTACAGTGTTCGGGAGTACTTTAATTTCAGTTTCCATACACATCGCTATAAATAATAATCTTTGTAATTTGAATGAAGGGCAATGGAAAAATATATGATCAAGATCACAAATATTAGAGTTACAGTGAGGACATACAGCAGAATCACTTAGCTGTATTCGACAAAGATGGGCAGGAAAACGTGCGTGACCAATACGTAATCTACATAGAGTTGAAATGAATTCCCTTTTCACATATTGTCTTTGATATTCAAACCATGACTTAGTACTGGGACCCGAGACTATTTCAGCAAGCCATTTGCCCTTTACATTTAAAGATTTATACCAAGAATTATTCCAACGTTTCATCATAAGTTGTTTTACAAAGGGGACTAAATCTGATTGTGGAACCTTTAAATCACAAAGCTGAATATCTATTGCTGATTTAGCAAGCTTGTCTACAAGCTCGTTGCCGACAATACCCGAATGTCCCGGGACCCAGCAAAATTCTACTATTATATTCCTTTTCGAAAGAGAGCTGATACAACTTCTTAGTTTGTACACCAAATAATTTACAGAGGCATGTATACATTTCGATTTGAGTGCTTGTAAAGCACTCATAGAATCAGATAAAATTAAAAACTTATTTTCAGTAAAATAATTATCATTTACATATTGTAGGGCATAAATAATGCCTAGTACTTCTGCTGAAAAAACAGAAAAGTAACTACTACATTTGAAAACTTTTCCTACATTTTTCTTAGAATCATAGAATGCAAAACTAGTTCTGTCTTTAGTTTTAGAACCATCTGTATATAATTTAATGAAATCTATCTTATCATCAAGGAACTCCAAAAAATCATATTTGTTTTCAAATTTATCCAAATTAACTGACACATCCTGCACAAGATCTTTAAAATCATATTGAAAACAAGGAAGCAAAGTAGACCAATAAACTGTATCTTGGAATTCAAAATTCAAATAAGACATAGCTCCACTAATGGTACTAGAATTAGGAAGCGGGATCAAATTGTAATTTGGAATATTAAAGTACTCTAAGTATCTACAAGTGACTTCATTATCACGACTTATTAGTTTAAGACTATACTTGTCTGTAATATAACATCTTCGTATAAATAAAGGAACAATGCCAGCCTCTACTTCCAAGGAGTTAATAGGAGAGGTCATCAAGGCTCCAGTAATTATTCTTAAAGCTCTGTTTTGCAGAATATCTAATTTCCTTAAGAGGTGCGAACTTGCATTTGCAAAAAACATGCAACCGTAATCAAAATGACTTCGGATGGTGGCAATGTATATAGTTTTGAGGACCTTGGGATCTGCTCCCCATTTTACTCCAGTCAGTGATTTCAATATATTTAACCCTAATTCGGCTCGTTTACAAATTGTTTCTATATGTGTATTCCACGAAAGGTCATAATCAAGAAACAGTCCAACATATTTGACAGAAGATTGAGCAGGAACGATCTCGGAATTGTATAAAACTTGAGGACGATGAAAACCATTTTGAGAAAAAAGAATTACAGAGCTTTTGGCTACATTAACCTCAAGTTTTAAAGAATTCGTGAATAAGCTATGAATATTACGCAGACAACTATTCATGATAGATTCGCCATTTTTGATGTCTTTACAGTTTACGTATAATACAAGATCATCAGCATAAAATAAATGCTTGACAGACGGTGGGATTTGTTTCATGAAACAAACCAAACTCAAAACAAAAATAAGAGGAGACAAGACAGAACCTTGAGGGGTACCCTTTGTAGAAATTCTAGATCCTATTAACTTAGATTTAACTTTTAGCGTAAGAGATCGGTTATTAAGAAAATTGTATAACCAATGCAAAATTCGACCCGGAAAACCCAATTTAGATAAACTTTTGATAAGATATAAGTGGTTTATATTATCAAATGCCCCTTTGATATCTAAAAAGACCGCTAAAGTATACTGGTTACTGCGAAAATTATTCTCAATATCCCCGATTAAGCAGCTTAAGTTATCTATTGTACTTTTCCCTTTGCGAAAACCATATTGAGAACTTGGAATGATATTGTTATTTTCCGTAAACCACTCTAATCTATTTTTTAACATGGTTTCAAAAACTTTAGCAAAACATGAAGTTAAGGAAATAGGCCTATATGAATCAACACAATTTGGATCCTTATAAGGCTTTAATATCGCGACTACGTGCTGCAATTTCCATGTTGAGGGAATACTATTACTTTGAAATAAATCATTAAATATTTTGCACAGAATATCCTTTGCTTGTTGAGGTAGATTTTTAATCACTTTATACGTAATTAAATCTGGACCGGGCGAAGACTCTTTTTTGTTATCCAATGCAGCTGCGAACTCGCTAAATGAAAATGGATTGATTAACCAGCGGGCCTCCGGAACGCCTTGATTTTTAAAGTGCTCATGAAGGTCATTAGTTGAAATATTATGAGAATTATGAGTAGCAATTTTATCTAAAAACGATGTAGCATTTGTTAAGTCTTGAAAAAAAATTGGAGATGAAGTAACAGAATTAAGTTTAGCATGTTTAAATTTACGTATATGATCCCAAATAATTTTACTCGATGTCATTCGATTAAAAGAAGAACAAAGATTAGACCAACTTTCTCTTTTGATTTCAAATAAAGTTTTTTTCTTCAAAGCATCAAATTTTTTGTATATAATATAATTTTCCATAGAAGGAAATCTTTTATACGAAAGTAATGCAATTTTAGCTTGTTTAACTACGCGATCACATTCTTTATTCCACCAAGGAATAGCTTTAAAATTATAATTTTTACGCTGGTAACTTTTTTTATTTGCAAATGTCATTAATATGTCATGTAAAATACTCATATACTGTGTATAGTTTTCAAGAGAATTATTTACATATTGAAATTTCGTAAACTCTGCTTCGCATAACATCTTAAATTTCATCCAGTCTATCTTTTTAAAGTTAACTTCTGCCAGAGCATTATTATTTTGTCCGTTGCCTCCATGAGATGAAATATTATTGCGAACAGGAACCAATGAGTCAATAAAAACACTAACGAGCACAGGGTAATGGTTGCTACTGAGCAGATCATCGAGAACAGACACAGTGCAACTAGAACTAAGAGACCGGGATGCAAATACTAAATCTAAAACATTACCTTGTTGGCCGAACGGAGCTAGAGTAGTGATTGTGTCGTCATTTAAGCAAATGAAGTCGGAACTTTCCATATACGCATGAATGACCGTACCTCTACGATCATTATGTCTTGAACTCCAAGAAGAGTGATGAGCATTGAAGTCACCTATTATTAGACGATCGTTACTTGCAAACTGTGAACATGAATCTTTTAGAAAATCTATAGAAAATTTACCATTTGGAGGTGGAGGAAGATACACACATAAAATATCAAGAAGAAAATTATTAATATTTACAGTAATTAAAATGTTTTGAAAATGGTATTGTGATGAAGTGTTGACAATATTGAACTTATACTTTGATCGAATTGCAATAGCAATACCACTATGAATATGAGTAGAGTCTCTTCTAATTATAACAAATCCAGGCAATTTTATAATTTTACTGGGGGTCAGCCAGGTTTCATTAAACAGTATAATGTCAACACTCTCATCACAATTATTGAGAAAATGTTTAAATTGGCTCAGTTTTGGAAATAGACTTCTGGAGTTCCAATGAATGATTTTTAATTGTTTTACACCCGAACTATCCATAATTTAAGTTGCAAAACTAGATAAAAGTAACTCTTTAATATGTTGAGAAGAAACTGTTGAAGAGCCAGGAGAAGTAGTTTTGCGATCCTTTTTTTTCAACAATTCAATAACAGTTTTGGTTAATGCATTCATCACAGTTTCAGAATTAATTATTTCTGTTATTAAAGCACGCCCTTGGGGTGTTTTAGTAGGGGTTTTCATAAACTTACTATTTACATTGTTATTACTGACACTGGGAACTACAGTTGTCGCAGCAGCAGCTGCATAAGAGAATTTACCACTTATCTTGTTCTTAATTTCTCCTACTTTCGCTGCTTTCACAGGGCAGGAGTAAGAAACTGCTGAATGAGGGCCGCTACAATTTGAGCACTTATAGTTTGTTGGGGTGGAACAGTCCTTGTAGAAATGCCCAGCCGAACATATTGAACAGATTTGCATACTTTTGCAGGCTCCACTGCCATGACCAAACCTGTAGCATCGGAAGCACTGCAGCAATGGTCTGATGTATTCTTGAACTGGCATCCAAATATGTTCGTATGTGACGTGATCTGGCCTAGAAGACGCCATGAATGTGACCAGAACTGTTTGTAGTGGTTTATATTGTCCATTGTCTTGTTTTTTGGCAAAACGCTTAACTCCAAGAATCACACAAGTAGCTTTTAAATTTTCCAGCAAGGTTTCTTCAGAGAGGTCAACAGGAGCGCGAATAATGCCTTGGCACTCTATACTGTCGTAAGGGATCTTTGCTATCCAGTTATTGGCTTCCATCACAGAACTGTTTAGTAAAAAGGTATTCGCGTCCTTTGCACAGCCAAAGTAAACTTTTACAAAAAAGTTTCCTGCGGCCTTAACATACTGTACACCTTGAATATTTTTTAAAACTTTATTCACTTTCAATATATCCATAGGCACTTTGTTGGTAGGTTCATTTTTCGCTGACTGCAAAAGTACAGGATATTCTTTCCTAGAAAGGTCTTCATAGATTGGGTTATGGTCTTTGAATAACCCGCGCCGGCTCTGAATGTATGTCATTTTTTGTTTACTAGAAGTGCCATCAGAGTTGGATCCATCCAAACTTCTCCTTTTATTTGCAGATTTGGCGGATTCTGTGTCCATGGGGGAGGGGCCGCCGCCCGCACCCCCGTCTCCGGGGCTCATTCGCAAAATTTAATTGCTAAACCAATTGGTACAGGATTTAACACAAAAATGAAGCAAACGTATTAGTTTAGTGATCAAAAAAGGGCTTAAAACCCAATTAATTAAATAATTTTCAAAAAAGCCGCCTAGAACTTTCGATTTCCCGCCCTTTTTTTTCCAGGATGTTGCTCAGTGCGTGCCACAGAATACTAAGAAGATGATGCGTGCCAGTGTCACTGCCGGTGCCGGTGCCGAGCACAGATTGCTGTCATCACAGATAAAATATAGGGAAGATTCCGTGTATTAAGACATACATGAACAAACTATTGTCATCCTTCACCCCATCTCAAGACGTATTCCATAAGGAAAAAGAGACAAATAAAGTAGGTCTACTTGGTCGTGAACTCCATCAACGACTCCATTTTTCTTAAACAATGCTACCAACCTGACTAGATAAAATGTCATTACTATTAGTGATGTCCAGTCTTCAATCGTATACTTTTATCGTCAATAATAATATTTTAACCAAATTAGGTAGCGAATACAGTAGGAATAAACCTTATTTCCTACTCAAAATCACGATCTTCTTCGATCGTGATTTCAAAATCTACATTTTAGGATAAAAATAAAATCACAAAGTTAACGAAATATTTTCTTTAATTAAAATGTCATAATGAGGGTTTCCTAAAACGTATGCCACTAGTTGGCGCCACTTAGCCGTAAGGTAATAAACATAGAATTTAGACAAGTTTCTGGACCTGCTCCTGCCCTGGTGATTTCAGAAAACTCTCATTATAACATGTTTTATGGACTTATCATTCCTTAAAGCATACCTAACAATTTTGGTATGATGGCTTCTTTATAATTAAATTAATCAGTCTACACAAGTATCACATGAGGGTCATTATTAAACTAAATTTAATTTACTTGCTGGTTGACATGACATTGGATGATTACCAAATATGGTGGGTAGTACGTCAGAATGTAATCACTTATTCGCGTACCCTTGCCTGAAACAACAGCTTAAAATTGTGCGGAGCATATTTTTGAATACTCTTTAGGGTAACAGTCGTCTGCCTTTTTGATATTTTTGACCCATAATAGCCTTTGTTCAGTGCCCAGTGGAAACCTGTTGGACATTAAAAACATCGATTCATTTTTGAGTTGACTATCAATACATTTATCGATATCACGATCGGTCTCTTAAGTACCACACTATGCGATACAAATGTTTGAATCCCACTATTTATAATTACATTACGAATGTAAATACAAATGGTTTAATCACAAAACTACACATATGTATCCGACAACAAATATTGAATAAGATTTTCAGTTACTTTTACCTTAATAAGGTTCGAAATCTTAAAATTCAAGTCAAAACTAAATTGCCGGTGAAACGTAATGTCTTTATTTTGTTCATTCAGGTAACCCTGGCGGTTTTTACACCCTGGAACCACACAAGTCATCACTTTTATCACATTCCGTGCACTTATCGAACAGAAATATACATGAAAAGCTTTATTTTAATCACTTTTACTATTTGCGGTTTAGGTGCACTAGTATACACAAACAAAGATCGTTGACAGGCATTGCCGGCGTCACCCACAGATAAAATAGACTCGGTCTATCAATTTTATATGTCTATGGCTGTCATTGCCATCGTCGCCCACAGATACTCGTAAAGGCGAATCCCTTAAACCTGTATTACACGATTGGCAACGACGGCATCCGACATATCAGCACAACAGTCACATTGAATTAACTTAATTTTAGAAGCTAGTACATAATAGTGGCTTATATTATATCGCCAAAGTATTTTTATTGCCGGTTCTGCGGATAACTGTTTTAGTGAAAACAATTTAATCATTAAATGTTGTCTCCATTACATGATGACAAGGCCACGCATTATATGGCTGCACAATACTACCTTCCGTCAGCTGTTACTGTCATTCTACTCTACTCATTCTATCAAGTCAGACGTCAGACGCAGGACGCAGGACCATCGCAGGACATCTCACGTTCACTTTTATACCGGAGTTTACAGTCTACTTTTGTTACTCTCTTCTCTTGTATGCTTCTGCTGTTACGTTACCGTCCGGTATTCACATACAGTACTCCTCTACACCTCGACAGTATAACATCGGTCGCAGGATGTCGCTAAACGCTATGCGCGTGAAAGAGGAACACGGCGACGAAGCTTTCGTCGACGGTGAGTTTGGGGCAGTTACTTCATATATTATATTATGTACTAATTAGCGTGTGCTTTTTAGGTATTGTTATAATTGTATTAGGTATGTCAGCAAAAAAGGCTTTAAAATTGAAATTGACTTCAATTCGCATAGACAGGCTGCCGTAGCCTACGGAGCTTGCGATACTAGAAACATATTATAAACTCTTGTTTTTGTAGAACCCCATAATGTACACTGTAATATAACTAAATTAAAGTCCTATGTTTGACTGGTTTGAAGCTAAATATTCCTGATCACGGATTATGAATCATTGTGTATTGATACATCGTTTGACAGTTGTTAAAGAGGAAGCGGAATACATGGAAGAGGACCATGAAGGAGTGGATGTAAAGGAGGAGCCTTATTTCTCGGACAGCGAAGCGCGAGCGGGCCTGTTCACCGACCATGTGCTGAAAGAGGAGTTTGAGCTGGGGCCGGAGTCTCTGCACCGCCCCAACGTTACGGTAGCATTTCGTGGTGAGTAATCAAATATTTATCTCCAGCTGAACCACCATGTCTGATGATACATTTGGAGCATTCAATATACATATATTGTTGTACCCTTTCATTAACAGAATATGAAAAGATAAACAATTATTCTGAGACTACATGACATTAGTAAATACTTAGTAAAGCTTGTACTATGAGTGCTCAGCGTTCATGGCAACAAGTGTAATAGCCTCCTAAGTCCCAAGTGCCTTCTAAAAGAACAAAATGGTGTTCATCATTAAGTCCTGGGTAATAAAATTTTAAAGGTCATTCAATCACAATGTAAACATTAATTCCATGACGTCAGGACTTAACAATGGTTGCCAATTTTTGTTCTTTAAAACGCCACCTCGGTCTTTCTGACTAAAAATATTTTAAAAGGCCCGGGCCTTACGAGGATAGAGGAGCACATATCCATACTCATCATACAAATTTAAGTAAGGCCCAATGTAGATTACATTGTACACTACAATTCAATGCAATTCAAACTCAATGAAGTAGTATTTCATTTGTTTAATTGACTATACAAACAAAAGAAATTTAGCACCATTTGTTACACAGGAAGGTCCAAAATATCATTGATGATTTCAATGATAGTATGGTGGGCCCTACGAGGATGCCCTTGCCAGTATTTCAACCTTGGGATATCCAGGCCTAGAGTTTGTCATTAGCACTGGGCCTTCAAAATGCTCCTAGCAAATCTGTTTATTTAACACACAGCTTATTTAGGCCACCATCACCAGCCTATGATAGTCCACTGCTGGACGTAGGCCTCTCCTATTAAGTATGCTTATAGACGCATCAGGAGGTAAATGCCCATAATCGCCACACTGGGCAAGCGGATTGGCGATCACAGTAATGTGTCCACTATGATGACGCTGCCGCCCATCATCAATATTTTATCAAATAATGGTCAGTGATACTTCAATCCCTTAGTCGACTCTTACGACACCCGCAGGAATTGTGGTGGTGACAAATATTCTTACTGCCCTCACCACACGGCCAATTAGGGTCGTGTGGTGACGGCAATTAGGGCCGATTCAGACCGGAATGGCAGCGGCCGGCAGCGACTGACTCGTCTCGTCGCTCACGGCCGCTGACGGCCGCTGGCCGCCTCCCGTCACCTCCCGCCTCCTGTGGCCGCTGGCATGGGCGACCGGCGGGTGCGAGTGATGGCGGAACAGCCGCGTGATGCCGCCGACGGTCGCGCGGCGCCGCAAGCCGCCTCGCGTCACCGCAGGCAACCGACGCCGACCGGCCGCGCGGCCGTCAGCGGCACCTTTTCGAGTATTTCAAGCGACACTGATATTTTTTATATGTAGATAAGACTAAAATTATTTCACAATGAAAGGGATCGCCGCGTCGCTGCCGGCCGCTGCCATTCCGGTGTGAATCGGCCCTTATAATTAATTTCTGTAGAAACTAGTGTCTTAACTATGTCTTACCGAGTCATTAAATAGCCAAGGTATGCCGATACTCGTACTGCCGTCCTAAACATAAACCGTAACTAGTTTGGAAATATCAATCAACTGTTTACTTTATTCTCCTCCACATTATGTTGCTAATTATTTAACATTTTAATTAGCACCTAGCGCAGCGCAATTTTTAGGGTTATGTCTGTACCCAAAATAACAAAAATGTAAGTCTAAAAATTGTGTTGTCCTATTTCTGAACCGGCAGTCCAAAAATGTGAAAAATTTAGGGAAGATAGGACAAAACCTAAAATTCTAATTATAAATCGGTTGACTAAATTTAGTCAAAAAATAATTTTCAACAAAAAGACGTATGTGGCGAGTGGACAAACTACAATTGAGTGTAGTGAAGTTCCACAACTCAACTACATATGCCGTAACCGGCGCTCATTTTCTGTCCCTCTCACACTTGTGTGGTCTCACGTTTGACTTGTATTGTTGTTGCAGTCTGTCCTCGCGCCCGGCGACAGCTCGCGATGACTTGCTCCGTGAGGCTCGAGCGCCTCCGCGGCGATGAGGGACACACGAGCATGCGCGGTGGGGAGAAACCTTACACGTGTGAACACTGCGGCGAACGTTACACTAACAAGACTATTTTAAGGAATCACATGCAACATTCTCATAATTCGTCCAGAATCCAAGAGTTATCATGTGCTTTTTGTAGTTCAAAATTTCATACGAAGTTGCTTTTACTAGAGCACGAGAAGAGAGATCATGGTGTGTCGTATTTCATGTGTGATGTGTGCGAGTACACGACAGGTCATAAGGACAATTTACGGGCTCATATAAATAATCACAATGTAAATACGTGTCATAGTACAGGTAATTCACACAAACAACAAGAGATATGCGCCGGGAGAAAGACATACAAATGCAGCACTTGTGATTACAAGTGTAAAGGCAAAAGAAGCTTTCAACTTCACAAAATTACACATACTGGCAAGGAGCCTTTTCAGTGTAGCCACTGTGATTACGAAAGCCCCTGGAAATCACTTCTTGTAAGACATGAAGTGGTACATACGGGACTGAAGCCATTTCAATGTAGCCTATGCAACAAAACTTTCAGTTTGAAATCACACCTACGAACACATGAGATGACACACGCTGGCGTTAAGCCTTACAAATGTAATTTCTGCGAGTACAGGTGCATTCAGCGTAGTAGCTTAAAAATTCACCGACGGATTCATACTGGCGAGCTGTTTAAATGCAGCACATGTGACTTGAAGTTCACTCAGAAATCAAACCTGCAAACACATGAGATGATACACACTGGCGTTAAGCCTTACAAATGTAATTTCTGTGAGTACAGGTGCATTCAGCGTAGTAGCTTAAAAGTTCACCAACGGATTCATACTGGAGAGCTGTTTAAATGCAGCACATGTGACTTGAAGTTCACTCAGAAATCAAACCTACAAACACATGAGATGACACACACTGGAGTTAAGCCTTACAAATGTAATTTCTGTGAGTACAGGTGCATTTGGCGTAGTAACTTAAAAGTTCACCAACGGATTCATACTGGAGAGAAGCCGTTTAAATGCAGCACATGTGACTTGAAGTTCACTCAGAAAATAATTCTACAAAGACATGAGATGACACACACTGGCGTTAAGCCTTACAAATGTAATTTCTGTGAGTTCACATGCATTCGGCGTAGTTGCTTAAAAGTTCACCAACGGATTCATACTGGAGATAAGCCGTTTAAATGCAGCACATGTGATTTGAAGTTCACTTTAAAAATAATTCTACAAAGACATGAGATGATACACACTGGCGTTAAGCCTTACAAATGTAATTTCTGTGAGTACAGGTGCATTAAGCGGAGTTACTTACGAGATCACCAACGGATTCATACTGGAGAGAAGCCGTTTAAATGCAGCACATGTAACAAACAATTCAGTCAGCGACATCACTTACGAAGACATGAGATGGCACACGCTGGCGATAAGCCTCACAAATGTAATCTTTGTGAGTACAGGTGCATTAGAAAGGGAGATTTACGACGGCACCAGAAGATTCATACCGGGTAGGAGATATTTATTTGTATCCACTACAGTACACTGTAACTGAAATATTTTAAAAAAACGTTTCACAAAGACACCTAAAAGAGAAAGATTCTGGTGAACAACGTTAGTGTAGTGTCCTTGAGTGGTCGGGGAACAGGCCCGCGATTGGTCCGCCACAATGCATCATGGAGACCGAGGAGGAAGGCGCGCGCAACCATCTGGCGCGCCCAGCGTGGAGGGTCTTCGGACACCCGCGAAGGAGCTGCCGGCAAGCAGCTGCCGCCCAAGGGGTTGCGAATGTAAGCGAGAGCATTCTCGTAACCGACATCGACGAGGTGGCATATGGGGGGGTTTTAGTGTGTATACCGTAGGCCTCATTAGCCAAACGGGAGTCCCACATAACCGTTCGGGCCCCCTCCCGCACCCGGGCGGTATGCGTAAAGCATTTCTCCCCCCTAAACAAAAAAAAAGGAGGCCCGCGATACTGCACTCGACGGTTGCTGTTGCTGTTTGCGCTGCGTTGGCATGAGGTCCCAACAACTGTCAGATTCATAGCTGAACATGAAATATTGATTCGGTATTTGGAAGTTCATTGATTTGGTAATGGATTGCGACCTCAAACGGTCGCTGAACTGAAGATTGACCTCTAAAACAGGGGTGTAAAGTCATTGGTATTAAGAATAAATAAACCTGATTATAACTTCCATGTATAGCTGTTATATCAGAGAATCAGACGATGTTATATCGAGGAATGTGTAACTTGTCATAAGATCATAGTATAATATACTATATATACATATTATGTACACTCTTAAAATATTTAATGTGAAATATACTTTGTGTAATTATACGGGCTTCATGGCAAACTCATTCGCTGTCCAAGCAGCTCGCCTCTGGAATGCCTACTAAAATCAAGGAAAGCCCCAACAAGTTCGTCTTTAAAACAAGTGTATGTGAATACTTTGCTGACTGAACTAATCATTGTTAATGAGTCTCCTTTGTGTTTTCTATCTGTATTTGTATTTATATATGTGTATAGTTATTTATATATGTAAATATATATTTATATATTAGTGTATATATTATTAAGTGTATCTCCTTTTGAATCACGGGCTTACAAATCCCGGTTTTTTGATAGGCTTGCGCGGGGATATAGATCCAACACGTAGAGGCCCTTTGGAGAAATTTGCTGTGTTGTACACCTGCTGGAACCCATTCACGGGCACATCAATAGATATCCGTACACCGGTCCCAACAGGCGTATAGACTATTGAGAAGTAATGGAAAAGACTAATGGGCTATGGTGATGGAGGATGGATGGATCAGAAATGGAACTATAGAAAAGAGGTCCGGACACCTGCCATAACAATGATTTCTCTTTGCTATCGAGGCAGGCGGTGACTCGCCGCCGACTAGATGGGCCCCCGTAAATGCCGTCACAAGAGACAGCCAGGGGCAACACCGGTGTAGGCGGCTCAGGAGTGTAGAGAGGTGTACACCGCTTTCTGCGCAGTGGCTTGACAGCCGCTGCACCAACTCGCGACTTACGCAAATTTACACTTCCACCCCTGGAGCATATAGCTCTGACGACTCCTCGACGGCCAGTTAAGGCAAGCCAGAGCTGAGAGTCCTACGGGTCCCCTTGGGGTTCCACTCCGACCGACGAAGACACGCCGGAGGCGGGGACCCTGACCGACTCGAGGGAGCACTCGGGTCCGTGGGGTCGTTACTCCCCAACAGCTGGCCACAAGCTGCCCTGCGGCCATATTATTAATATTATTATCTATGTAATAGTGTATTCAGTATTGGATCAGTTGTTATTTTGTTAATTGTTTATTAGCTTCTCTTGCACCGCTCACACTTTCTCTGTTTTGCCCGATGGTTGACTGGTAGAGAATGCTTCATAGCATTAAGTTTTTTTATGATTTTATTTTGTGCAATAAAGATTAATTGAATAAATAAATTATATGAACGAATTAAAAATAATGCCACAAATTATACAGGGTGATCAATCCAAATGGGTCAGTATGGAGGTTTTGGAAACCATAACAGATAGCGAAATCTTGTCTTAGGAACCGTGAGATCGATTTTAGTAAAAAGAAAAACTGTATTCATACACTTACAAAAATACGTTTTCCCCTCACTAGCTCGTAAAGTGCTCGTTTATCCTTTAATACGAACGTGTAAAAACGCACATTATTCACTTGTGTGGCAAAGTAATGACCTTGGAGCGCAGCGTATAACAAAACGTAAAATGCTCATGGAAATCGTTCCATATTAATGATAATTAAATAATTTGTTTGAGAATTTAGTGTAAAATACAAACCTTTATATAATATGATGATTTTAACACATAAATCCTGTAATTCCATAAGTAACAATTGTTTTAGTGAATGATGATAAGATGACTAGATGCATTCACAAAACGCAGAAAATGTCAACGTCAACATTGTCAATGAATATTATAGGTTATAATCTTTATTTACCGATTCGAACACGCATAAAAATAGTAAACTAAACAACTTTCAGAGTGTTCTGTTATAATTTTGTAAACATAATGAATGAGAATGATTTAATAATGCATTGGCGTTGGTGTGCAACTACAGGAATGTGTTAAAATCGTGCTGCGTTTACTTTTTCGTGCTAAGTTTACTGCGACAAAATCTTGCATTAAATACATGATGCATTTGGAAAATTATTATCACTAAACCGATGATGATTGTAATGTGAACAAATAATTACCTTTTTTGAGTTTCCTCGCTATAGTGAGGGGAAAAAATTTTGCATAGCAAAACTCAAATTGACAGAGGGATTGAATCAAATGCTCTTTAACTATCGATAAATTGACACTTAACAATACATCAGCCTATCGCAATCCACTGCTGGACATAGGCCTCCCCAATTTCACGCCACCGTCTTCGATCTTCGGCTGCTTGCATCCAGCCCCTGCGCAAATCGTCGCTCCACCTTGCCTGAGGTCGTCCTATACTACGCTTGCCGAAACGCAGTCTCCACTCAAGAAAATATGGCCAGCCCACGCCCACCTCCCACTTCAGCTTGCTAATACGGTGGGCTATGCCTATCACTTTGGTTCTCTGCCGCAGCCGAGCATAGCCCTTTCCGAAGCTCGCTGAGCGACCTTGAACTTGTGGACCAGCCGTACCATCAGTGTCCACGTTTCAGCTCCGTACGTCATGACGGGGAGGGCGCACTGATTGAAGACTTTTGTCTTCAGACACTGGGATCGACAATGTAAAAACTCGACGTAGCTTTCCAAATGCTGCCCAATCTAGCTAAATTCTTCTATTCACCTCATCCTCGAAGTTGTTTCCTCCCATCTGCAAATGTTTGCCCAAGCTATACAAATCTACCTCTCGTACTTGCCATTAATGTTGATGCCACGTTCTTTCCAGGTCAGTGTCTTAAACATGTCCTTCATTGCATTTGAGAACAGGTTGCGATTAAGGAAAAGTCCAACCGCACCAGTGTGGATAAGGAGGCATTCACACAAGAGCAAGGCGCGCAGGGCGCCTCGGAAAACTCTATGTGGCTCCGCCGAGCCAGTTAATTCTGGCTTACGGGTCGCAACACCGAGTAAGGCGCTCTATGTGTCGCGCCTGCATTACTCCGCCGTACCCGATGATGTTGTAGAGTATGTCCGCCGGAAGATTGGCTTTTCGCCTAGGGTGCAGCAGCTGTGGTGCACGTGCCGCGCCCGCTGCAGGATACCATCGCGAGTGCAGACTTCTAGCCGAAGAGCGTCGTGTTTCGGCAGTTCCGGGGCAATCTGCCGAATTCTACGTCAGATCAGACGACGCAACGGAGCCACGTCGTTACGTTGTCGCCCAAATTTAAGTAGTTTTTATATATTATTTGACATGTAATTTTTTTGTTCGCAGTGACTTGGTTTTTACTGTTATGCTGTGAACTTATTGGAATAAAAATAAAATAAATATAATGAATGTGGTCTGTGGAGCCGTATCCGCTTCGAAATCCAACCTCCGGGTTGAAATTTGTCGAGTCTCCGCGCAAGACGGTTCGTGACAGTCTTGGGAACAGCTTATAGACATGGCTTGGAAGAGAAATGGGTCGATAGTTCTTCATCAGAGTTTTGTCACCGTTTTTGAAGAACAGAACGACCACACTTGTACTCCATGCCTCCAGATTTCTCCCTTCAAATAGGACAGCGTTAAAAAGCTTTTGAAGCTCCCTCTCGCTGCTTTTAACAACGCTGTTGTAACGCCATCCTATCCAGGGGCTTTTCCGTTTTTAAGCAACTCAAGAGCGATATCGGTTTCGCCGTGCTGACTTCTAGCAGGTCTTCAGTGTAGTGGTGTATCAAAGTGGGTCTAGAATCCTCATTTTCAGGATCAGGTCGAGATGCATGCTAAGTGTATAATCGGCCATAGACGTCTCCCACTTCGGAAAGGACTGCCGACTTTGAAGTAACGACTTCTTCACGAGCTGTTGTCAGCTTCGTGAAGTGGCTTCTTCCTAAAGATTGTACGAACAATTTTCACCCCCGGTTCTGACGATCGCTCTTTCAATCGAAAGAGTATTAGAGCACCGGGGATCGTGTCGTACGTGCTAACTGATCTCTTGGTTTAGAGTCTATTTCCCTGACCAAGAGACTGGTGGGTTTTCACGTCGTTACTACATTAGCCCTAACTGCCCTAAGGTCTCCCCTGAAAACTTTGACTTTCTGCCCCTGCGCTGCATTTCACAAAATCTCGTACCTTCCACCCCGAGGATACGAACCACATCTTGAAGGTTTTGGTTAACGTCCGCTGTGGTTTCCGTCGTCAAGAAGAAACATTAAGAGTATATCTATTGGTTTTAATAACTACTCATACTAACTAATATACGGAGTACAACCGAGAACAAGAAAACCAAACATGGCTACTAACTTAAATGGATACTTAATTTTGTGACTTCCAGGCGTATACGTATCTTTGTACTCGACTGTACAACCATAATATTTGTAAAACCTTTTCGAAATGTGATATTTACAACGATTTTAGCTATTTAAAAACTTTTAATCCTCAGTATTAAAAGAAGCGTAATATTTTGATGCCTCATCAAGGTCATGCCGATTCCACGCCGGTGGCGGCGTCGGCGGCGGCGGCGCAAAGTTTTTTACCGGCGGCGGCGGCGCGCCGGCGCGGCGCTCATGTCTATTACAAACTACCTATGAGAGATATCGTAATCTGTTCTTAGGAATCATGGCATTATTATTAAATGTTGAAACGAAGCCATGGCCCATCTCGATTTGTGTTGGGAATGGCAGATCAGAGAGTGAGGCGGGGTGCGCTGCGCAGGCACAGGCGCAGGCCGGCCGGTCGGGCGCCGGCTTGTTGCCGGTCGGGCGCCGGCTTGTCGCCGGTCGGGCGCCGGCTTGTCGCCGGTCGGGCGCCGGCTTGTCGCCGGTCGGGCGCCAGCTAGTTGCCGGTCGGGCACCGGCTTGTTGCCGGTCGGGCGCCGGCCTGTTGCCGGTCGGGACATAGATTTAGATTTATTCTCATAATATAAAATTACACTATAAATTGTCTTAAACTAATCTATATTAATTTATATTATGATCGTCAGGATAGGTAATTAAATTAAAAAACATGAAGTAATAAAAAAATAGAAAACAATGAGATACAATTTAAAACGTGCCAATTAATCCTATGTCAAAAATATTCAATGCATGTCAAAACATAATTATAAATAATAATAATAAAATTAACTAAAATGCCAGTATCTCTTAGTGATCGTCATGTGCTAAATATAAACTAGTTACAAAACAATAATGGATAATAATAATAATTTAAACAATTTAATTTACTATGTCGAATGTCAAACACATATACTCGTGAACAGAATACAGTGGATTTTTCAATAAAGCAGGCCATACACGTAAGGGTGTACCTGACAGGTTTGCCTGTACAGGTCAACTGTTCAGGTAAACCGGAGCGTGTATGTAAAGCAGGCCATACACGTAAGGGTGTACCTGACAGGTTTGCCTGTACAGGTCAACTGTTAAAAATAAGCTGTTATTCTGCTCGTGCCTTAAATTTTAGACAGGTGCCTCAGATCTGAGTGTAATTGCTATTAACAGAGTGTTGAGGGTTATTGTTGTAAGGTGAAATAAATTATAAGTAATAAATATTGTTATTCAAAGTGTACAGTATTTGAATGATAACAATAGTATGTGGGTGTGGGACCAATCACGCGCGGGTTTTTGCATGAAAGTCCATGCGTCGCGGCACTGTTCGGAGTCTACCAGTGGATCGTATCAATTTACCCGAAACTTCAACACGTAGGTAGGTACTACAACTTCATATCTACTAAAAACAAGGGATCTGTTTGTCCGTTTGTACACAAAACAATATAGATAATGCATTAGATTTGATTGTACATAGGTATTTGCTTGTTTATATTGATAAAAATATTTCATGAATTGTAATAAATTAAATCGACTTATGTAAATAGGTCGTAAAATCGTTATACATTAAATCAATCAATTAAAATTACTGTAACAATTAATAGGTAACTAACATGATTAGATATAATATAAATTCATTGACATAATTTACACATACATTATAATTCATTTGATATAAATAAATTATTAATTTCATTTTGAATAAAATAACATTAAATAATTTAATATAAAATTGTAAAACTTAACACCCTAGAGCTCAGACGAAAACTACTTCTTATTGTCCACTATCATTCCCTGGTTCACGGGAGGTAGACAATCGGAATGTCCTGGCACGAGTTGGGTCGGCGGTTCCCACGCCGAGCGGCCTGGCCGGCGGCGGCACGGGCGGCGCGGCGGGGCCGGCGCCTGCTGGCGAGGCCGGACGCGCGAACTGCAAGAGCTGCAAATGCACCCACTGCCCGAGCCATTTCTCTCATTAATGACTTGCAGATCCAGGTCCCGGATGCTGACGTATTAAAAAAGTTGTAAACAACCCCCCCCCTAAATAGAAATGAAACTAAATTTAAATATAGTTTTTTTTATTGAACATAATTTTATACAGATAAATTTACATTGGTAACTTAATGATTAATTGGAAAGTTAATAATAAATTGAACTTGATGGTAAATTGGCCAGCGATCGTCTAGTCTAGGGTAGGACGCCTATGTTGTGAACCGTATAGTAACAGAGATTCTTTAATGTGAAACAAGCTAAACCTTTGGACACAAAACAAACAAGATATTTGGACATGTAATAATAAAGAGAAATGACTATTTATTGAAAGGAAAACGTGACATTGTTATTATTGATTTTGAGGGAATATTAAGATAGATAGTTTTGACAGTATTAAGCACTGAAATTTAAGTTTATTGATTAGTAGAACAAAGAGTAATGTAGATTATAAAATATATAATGTGAAGAATGAAACATTAAAAATAAAATTCCTCAGAGAGGAATATCCCCGACCATCTAAGTGACCTCTGTCAATTGACTGGAATTTCTAACAAATTTAGTACTTTTAACCCTAACACATCTGCTAGCTAAATTAACAATTCCAGCAATTTTGGGTGGGGTAAAGAGGCACGCTAAACCAACCAGTGTAGAGTTAACTCTGTCAGTTGGGCTTCCTCACTACTCCTAGCTAAATTTTACAGTGCTTCGGAACCTAACTGCAATGCAAACAAAAGGAAAAGATGAAAAGAAGCACCAAGTATTCATACGCGTATCATTATATTGCAGTTTAACCCCAAGCTAAGCCTAGCTACAGCTAATACTCAAATTCTCCAGGGTCTAAAGGTGAAAAGCGAGCACTTTTGTTAATAATAATGATGATTGATACATTCGTTCTCTCTGAATGATCAACCAAGATGAGCGTTTCTTCTGCTCTATAAGATCCAATGCACTGCTTCGCCTCGCAAATGGACCTTAAACAGTCTGCCCAAAACTCTTTGGATCAGTCTGTAGCTACTGGACTCAATTTGACAAAATCATTGTTACTTTTATATTTTAATGAACACCTTTAATAGTTGACACAGTGCATCACTTGACGCCCCCCCACACTAGAGAATTAGAGAACCTAGAAAACCAAAACATATTAACTAACAACAGCCCAGAATTGAATTATATTATTAGGCTTTGTTAGAGAATATATATTTTAACGTTACTTTAGAATGAGAGTTATAATAACCCGCAACCCCGTGTATTGTGAATGATATATATAAATATATATATATATGACTAGTATTTACAAGGAACCAGATTAGCTTACCATAATTTCCAGCTAATAAAATAATTCTTTAAGACAAATACACTCTAAAATTTCAATACAATTTGGGCAGAGCTTCGCCCTCCAAAGATTCCTTCACTGAAGAGACAGGGTCTTTACCCTTTCGCGGTCAAAACGCAAGAACCCTTTCTATGGAAAATCCCAGCCTTTTATACAGAAATTTCATGACAAAATATGTCGAAAATGCTTTCATAAATTTTGAATATCTGAATTTGATAAATAAAAATATGTGAAACCAGACATGTATATGAAAAGCCCGTATCAAACTGAATAC